>PVJD01014317.1:0-29691 GCA_004026545.1 Mormoops blainvillei | reverse complement strand
TGTTCCCAGGAAGTTTACATTCTAGTAGGGAGACTAGCCATAAAACAATACACAGATAATTATGTAATGTAATGTTGGGTAGTGCTAAGTGTCTTGAATAAAATGAAAAGATTCAGTCATTCTAAGAGAACTTTCCTTTATAAAAATACAAGATGCTGCATGAGAAACAGACCATGCTGGGCTTACAGACAATGAGAGGCGGAAAGACCATGGGCTAAATTAAGATTGGCAAACCCCAAGTACCAGAATGACAGGTGGCAATCCTGAAAGTAAAAGCCAACAACAGCACTGTGGTATAGGTGCCCTGGACTAGCAGCGGGGTAAGGGAGGGGAGGGGAACTTTCAGGCTATATTCAGATCCCAAAAGGGAACTTGTGTGGTATCAGGTCAGTAACACCCCTGTTTCTCAGCAAAACAAAAAAAAAATCGTCTCTAAAGAAAATTACCCCCAATGTGTGGCCTCCTATCACTCACAATAAAGTTCATCAAACCCCATATTCACACACCACGAGAGTCAGCAGAAACAACAAGTGACTTAAACCACTTAAACCCAATGACCATCTATAGTGGATATCAGATATTAGAATGCAACAGCCATAGATAAAATATTTGAAGAAATAAGAAAAGAATCACAAAATTGAACAATATATGACTACAAAAGTTATTTGAAAAGGAACCAAATAGACAAGAAACACGTAATTGTTGTAATAAAAACTGAATAGTTGAGTTAATTAGTAGATTACACATAGCAGGAAAAAAATCTACAGACTGGAAGATAGATTTGAAAAATATGGCACAGCGGATGGAAATAATGAAGGAAAGAGCGAGAAAAATGCAACATGGAATGAGAAGGTCTGATTGAAATTTTAGAAGATGAGAATAAAGAACATAAAGGAAGAGATAATGACTAAGGATTTTTCATGAGACGAAAGATATAATTGTATAGACACCGGAAGCACAGTGTAAAATAAACAGTATAAAATAAAAATCCATATGTAATGAAACTATAGAACATTGAAGACCATGGGAAGATGTTAAAAGCCCTTAGAGGCAGAAGATAGATAACCTACAAATAAACGACAATTTAAAACTGACAGCAGGCACCTCGGCAATAAAATAAAAGCCAGAACGCAGTACAATAAGATCTTTCAAATATTGAGAAAATGACTAATAACTTAGAAATGTGTACTCAGAAAGACTATCTTTCAAGAATGAGGAGGAAGTAAAGACAGAGATAATAAAAACTGGGAGTTTATTTCCAAAAGACCTACACCAAAGGCATTTTTAAAAGATGTTCTTTGGAAAGAAGAAAATGTTTCCAGAGGGCTGAGATGCCAGACAAGTCACAAGCAAAAAAAAATCCCCAAAACCCAAAAAACAAAACAACAACAACAACAAAAACCTTGTAAACATCAAGATAAATCTAAATATTGTCTAAAAAATAAATTAGTATTATCTAATCTGAATAGTTTTTTTTTTTAAGGCAAAATAATGGAAAAAAAGATCATGAAAGTTAGGAGGCAGGTGATCAGTTATGATATTCCAAGGTTCTTATATTTCCCCAAATGTTAACATTTTATACAATCATGGTACAATGATCAAAACCAGGAAATTAACAGTGATACAATACTATTAGCTAATTGAAAGACTTTATTCAATTTTTAGCAATTGTCCTGCTAATGTCCTTTTTCTAGTCCAGGCTCATACATTCCTTGGGTGGGCTTGTGACTGCTTCAACCAATAGAATTTAACAGAAGTGATTCTATGGCACAAGGGGAGGGATCATAGATCTCACTTCAAAATGGAAAGTGTTAAAGAATTTGCAGCCATATTTTTAAACTATTGGAAAGAAAAAAGACCCAAGAAATGCTAAGAGACTCCCACAAAAGAGAATAAAAAACTGGGGAAATTTTTTGTCAGATATCAAGATTATTAATGAACAAAACCATTAATTAAGACCATGTAATATTGTTTTATCAACCGATATCAATATTATTATAAAACCATTAGTTAAAATAATGTGTTCATTGTGTAGGAACAGGTAACCAATGGAATAAAATGAACGATCTAGAAGCAGACCTACATGTATATATTCTTGACACATTATAAGAACGGAATTGTAGTTCAGTGGAACAAAGAATGAATATTCAATGACTAATGCTCAGTAGGGAATCCCAACGGAGAAAATGTTTTTGGATCACACCCCACACATAAGTTGATTGCGGATTAAAAACTTTGAGGGTGAAAGCTCAAAATCTTAGCGTGTTTAGGCATTCGATAAAAATATTCTGATGGCATCTCAGTCTCTGCTGTCTTTGGCAGAGCCCCATCATTACTGTCCTCAGGTTGTCATGAATTGTCCCTACATTCTTATAATAAACTCCACCACCATTTTTGTTTTTGCTGCAGCTAGCTGTACGTGGTTCCTGCCACTAACACAAGGTGTTTAAATTAAGCTGGAAGAAAAGAGAGGCCAAACATTTTTCCAGTACTTCATTCCTTGCTTCATGTAAGGTGTGTGTGTGTGTGTGTGTGTGTGTGTGTGTGTGTATTCATTTAATCCACACAAACAAGCCAATGAGATAGTCACTGAGTGTCCCTATTTTGCAGATGGACACACAGAGACATAGAGAGGTTAAGGAACTTGCCCAAGGTCACAGGGTTAATAATAAGTAGCAGAGCCAGGATTTTAATCTGGACATTCTAGCTCTAGATTTTAACAAAGGAACCGGAATTCAAACTTGGGCTGTGCAGCTCCAAAGATCATATTCTTACCCTCTGTGTTGTGTTATGAAGACCAGAGTATCACAACTCTCTTTGCTTTAGTGCTTTATTTTATTTGTGGCCAGGCCAATCCTAGCTCTGGGGGTACTATAGAGCCTCACATCGAGGAACCCCCTTCTGGAACAGGCTGGACAAAAGGCTCCTTCTGGAAACTGACTGTGCTACCCGATAACTGCTTCTTGTAGGCACTTCCCCTTCTGAGACCAGACCTCACCTCTGGGGTGCAGACAGTTTGGCCCGTAAGTGCCAGCACCAAAAACAGAAGAAGGACCTTTTTGCCCTGCCTCTTTCCTCTACCACAAGCTCCCACAGTCAGGTTCACTGCAGAGGACAGTTTGTTTCCTGACTATTTCAGTCCCTCCCACGCCAGAGGGACAGATGGCTTTCGGTGCCTGGAAGTCTCAATTAAGTGCCCGTAGGCACATTTTGTTCACAGAAATCAATATTGGTTAAGTTCCTGCTGCAGGTCTGGCACTTTGCTAGGTATGGTACGCAGGCTTTTGCACTTTCTAGATTTTACACATCCTGTAAAAATAAGACTATCCTATAAAAATAAGCCACCCTCAGAGGGCTTGGTTTTTAAAAGGGCCAGACCAGAGGCTTGTCACCACTTGTGATCCTGTACCAGGTTTGGGTTGTTGTAGGAAGCTGTCCCTGAAAGAGCTACCTGAAATTTAGCACAGAGATTGTTTGTTTTATTTCTAGGTGAGCTATTTGGAATTTCGAATAAGGTAAAAGTTCTACATGTGAATTAATAGTTTCTATAAATTTTTTGATTTTCATCTTTTGTTTGTGAAGGTTCCTCTGTGTCATCACAACTAGATGTATTCTCCTGTTTCTCTGGCTCCTACAGCACACAGGCACCCGAAGTGTGTCATGCCATGTTATTAAATAAATACCCATACACTTCTCTCACCTCCCTACCAGACCAAATGCAGTGCTAATGTCTGTTCCACCCGATCATAATCTCTGAAAGTGGCTTTACAACAAAATTCTAATGGTAAAATGTGGATACAACATATGGATCACATCTGGGTCATTCTGGTACCTCCCCCCACACACACACTTAGAACAATACCTTGGCCATAATTGACCATCTCTTGAAGTACAAGGCAGGGACACACACAAAAAATCCAGAATTATCTTCTGGAGGGTGGGCGCCTTGTAGTACAGGCTCCCCCTTCTAGGTGAATGTTCTAGGAACACCCCTGTATCAGTCTATCAGCAGGCATTATCATGAGAGACCGAGTTTGATTTCAGTGAATTTTTTTTAAAGGCTCTCTCAGTGTGTCTGTCCATTGCATGACGGGTGATTTCCAAGTGCACCTGCTCATACCGCACTGAGTGTTTAGCAGTTTTTGACCAAAAACCGCATGACCCTTATGCCTCACCCTCCCTATTCACCCAGTCTTGCCCTGAGCGACCTTTTGTTTTGTTTTGTTTCCCTGGATGAAAAAAGTTCTCAAAGGGAAACATTTTGCTGATGTGGAAGAGGTGAAACAAAAAATGGCAGAAGCATTAAAAGGCATCGAAAGCAAAGAGTTCAAAAACTGTTTTGAGCAGTGGAAAAGTGTCTCGATAGTTGTATTGCATCAAATGGAGAGTACTCTGGAGGTGACTGAGGTTTAAACATGTAAAAATAAATACACAAATTTTTATAAATAAATACTGGGGTTTTGGGGGTCCCACCTCATAGGCCACCCCAGCTTTAGAGCAGATGTGTCGAGAAATGATGGGCCATGTGGAGCTGAGTTGCACAGCCTAGGACGTTTAATCCCTACATCTGGGCCATTTTAAAGTTAAGGAAAGAGGTATAAAAAAAAAAAACCCAACAAACCAAGACTTAGAAATAGGGCAAAGGAAAGGTAGCACATCCTTTCAAGGTTAAGCATGTTAACAGGGCTGCCCCAGGGTGATTTAAATATTTAAGGGAATACACCTTTGTTTGACTCACCACCTAACGTTGATGAAAAACCCAGATGCTTTGAAGGTGCATCTTGACTCATAGATTTTTTTCTACTGGGAGAAATATAAGTGATTTTCTGTCTAGCAGAAGGATTATCCCATATTTACGGGCTTTATTGTCTTGTAGGATATTAACCAGCTTTATATCTAACCTAACGATCTTATCCTAATATTCTTTTTCCTGTCTTTAAATATCCATTAATTCAAATGTTATTTGAATCAGCATTGCCATCTTACTGTTTCCTTTATTAATGATTTGAATAAATCTTTGACACATGTCTATTCTATATATGAGAGACATATAAAAGTTTTTAAAATTAAAAAAATAAAATTATACTTTGCCCAAGCAAACTAACAAGAGTACAGGGTCTGGTTTTAGGGGACACAACTTGGACCCCATTATTCCTTATCCAAATCCCAGGGCTCCGTGTGGAAGCCAGATGTAGCCCCACTGGCCTGTGATGGCAAAGGAGTCCCACCCAGCTGGCGTGATGCTGCCTAAGTCAGTAGTGTGCCTAGGAGGGGAGTGAGGCTGCAAGGGTGAGAAGCAGAGGGCCGAGCGGAGACTAGTCCAGAGAGTGGGGGAGAGGGGAGAGGGAGGGACTCAAAGGAAATAGGAAGCAGAAAAAAAAAATAGAGAAGGAGAAAGAAGACAAAGCTGAGAAATAAAATAAGCTTCTCGAGGCCCACCAAAAACTAGACGTGGTGCAAATGACTGAATTTCGAGCTCCTTGGAGAGTGAAAACTCTGGGAAAGAGCATAGTAAGGACTCGAAATGAGAAAATCCCCGGTTCCCTCAGGAGAGCCAACAAAGGCAAGCAGCGGCATGCAAAAAGTGGATTCCCAAGTGTCTGTGCAGTTCCTGCTCCCTCTAGTGAACAGCCCGTAGTCTCTGCTAACCAGGGGGGAAAAGGGGGAAGTGCCTGTGAAAGAACTGACACCCCAAAGGAAATGCGCAACTGGCCGGGGGCGGGGGGGGGGGGGGGAGCGGAAACTAAGGTATTGAACTCACCAAAGCAAACGGACAAACAAACAAACAAAACCCCACCAAAGCTTCACAGTATTTCAAAGACATTTAAGTTAGCAAAAGAATGGAAGTCAAACCTGAACAGAAGAACTTTTGTCTACAAAGGAATGCCCTTACTATCACTGAATTCAATACCTGAGTAATAAAATTCACATTCAGTAACCATTTTTCCATACAGGAAGCTGTTCTAATTCTACTTGAGGAATATAGATCGTTAATGATCTTCAGAGACCATTAACTCTTCTCCCTATTGAAGGATTCGTTGCTCCTTTCTGGTAAAGCATCCAGTGCAGTCCTTCATGTGCCTGTGGGGAGGGAGCGGGGGATGGGGAGCAAAACTTCAGAACAGGTGATACTGCTTTTATTGTTCTTCGTTGTCATGAAGGGAATTCTATCTTCGGCTCCAAATGCTGAATTCACTAATATAAAGCTGTTCTTCCGTATCAGGAATGAGACAATTTAAATCGTTCTTTAGTTCCTTTCCGGCTAAGGGTCGCGGCTGTCCTGATTAGCTAAATAAATCCTGGAATACCTCCTTGGAAAGCATGTGAGGCAGAAGTGTTAAGTGGTTAAATGTCCAAGATGCTGGGCCCTAAGAGCTCAGGGCCAACTGCAGTCAGTGTTTGCATTTTACTGCAGGCATCTGCTGTCATGTGGCACAATGCTAACGGCTACCCTTGGGAGTTAAGAGTTGATGCTCTGTCGCAAGCGCATTTTTGCGATACATTCTTTCCTGTAAGCCAGCCTTGGGTCCTCACTCAGATCATCTGAGCCGGGCCTTAAGAACCAAAAGCGCCAAGCTGCCCGTATGCCCACCAGTTCTACAGGTGACACCAGCACCAAGAACACACGGGGAGCCAACACAGGTGACAATGCTATTCACTCAGATTTTGTTAATGCAAGTTCACTCAGCTTTTATTAATGCAGAGTTAATCCAAATCTACACTAACCTCTTGACAATACTAATCACTCAGAAACAATCAGTAGTAACATCACACGGAAGAATCGGGGGATTACAAACCCGAGTCCCAGAGTCTCAGTCTGCGGGTCTGGGAGTCAGCACGGTGAGCAAGGGAGCTGTCAGCGTCCTGCAAGGGAGAATATCCAGAGCTAGCTGGGCAGCAGGGCAGACCGAGTCCTCAGTACAGTGGGGCAGAGCCCCGGACAGCAGATGCCGAGGGGAGATCAGCGTGGCGCGGAGCAGCACTCCGGTGAGTGGAGCTCGGCTGTCTCAGCAGTGGTCTGGAGCCTGCCTCGTTTATACCTTGAAAGGGATGTACTACCCCCTTCTGGGTCTCTTGATAAGTGTCGTGGCACCCCTGATGCCAAGTGGGGACTTTTCCCAGGAGCCTGTCTGTAGACGGTCCCGCCCCGCAGACATGACTGTTGTGGTCATGTGTGCAGATATCCTAGGTGTGTCTCCTTGCCAGATGTGTCTAGCGTGACTTAAGCATTTTCCCTCTTGAACCAAAGTGTCATGGCTGACTGGCAGCCATCATGGTTGACGTGAGTGACTCCATTTTGTTTTATATACTTTATGCTATTGCAACCAAAGGCAGGTCCTGCTGCCTGCCACCATGAAAGCCGATACTCAAGAGGCAGGTGCTGATGTAAAGGAGAGTGGTTTATTTGTAGATGCTGGGCACCTGGAAGATGGGGGACTCATGTCTGAAAACCCATCTGCACCTCTCAGTGTAGAGCGAGGGAGAGAGGAATAGCACAAAGAGATCAAGGGAGGGCATTGTAAAGTTCGCTATGTGGTAAGGCAAGTGATGGTTTATCTACAAGCCACATATTAGAGTCAGGCACTTACAGAAACAATGTCAAAAGAATGGTGCAGTAGGTTACAATTTTCCATTGTTAATTTTCCACTGTTATGGATCCCCACTGCCAATTTATCTTCCATTTCTATGGCAGTTAGATGGTTGTAGCCAAAACATTTCAGAAAATTAGAAAAATTTAGGATATCTACCCCACCATTCTTTTGTCATTCTTTCTGAAAGTGTTAACTCTGACTCATATGCGGTTTATAGATGAACCACTGTTTGTATAAGAATCCTAGGAACTAGTTTCAAAAGATACAGACCCCGACCTTCGGGCATCTCAGCTCTGGGAGATTTGCTGACCTTCATCCATGGAGCCAGGATGATGCGACGGCATGAAGACTAAACCAGGATGAGGCACACTGGACCCTCGCTGGCCTTATTGGAATGGGCTGTGCTCGTCTGCACGTAGAGAACTTTGTAATCTCCTTTCTTGATCTCTTTATGCTGTTCCCCTCTCTCTCTGCCTCAGAGGTGGAGATGGGCTTTGTGATGTGAATCTCCCACATTCCAGATGGCCAGCACCTGCAAATAAACCACTTCCCTTTACGTCAGCACCTGCCTCTCAGGTATGGCTTTTGGAGCAGCAGACAACCAGGCCTGCTTTCGGCTACACTGTCTTGACTGGACCAATGCCATTTTATTGGTCCTGCTCTCCATGTGCTCTCTGGATAACTCACTTCTAACATCACCTAAACAAGCGAAGTAATTTTTATTTGCCAGCCTGAATTAGGCAATTGGTGAAAGTCATGACTCCATGTTGTTAAACCGTTATGGATTCACTCTAACTTCTGCATCGCTAAGGTTAGTCTCAGGGCTAAAAGGGAAGGCTGCTGTCGAGAGCCGGATACCAACAGCCTAGGCTAGAATCAAGGACACCAGGCCATCATCTCAGTGGAGGGCTGCCTAAAACAGCACTGCCTATCCAGAGGGCTCATTAGCATAAAAAGGCTTTTCCTTTTTTTTTCCCAGATCCACTTGTGCCCTTCCTCCTGGTCTTTGTTGACTCACCTAGTCAAACAATGTATTTTCTCTTATTGTGCTTGAATGCTCCCATTCCACAGTATAACCTTTGCTTCCTTTTTTCTTCTCCCCCAATACAGGAGAGGGAGACACTTTCCATTTCCCGTTCTTGTCCCACAGGAAGTGTCCACCCATCAGGTCCTACTCTTTTGCCAAGTGGCCTTTACGCGACAGACATACACACGTCCCTGGGGTCAGGAAGGCCAAGGGGCCATCCACAAGGAAGGCAATCAGGCTACGGAAAATGGAGACACGGCAGGAGCTGTTTCTTAAATCTTGATGGCACTAAGAAGTGTTCCTCCCCTAGATGATTGTTCTGTGCCCAAAGGGCAAAGAGATGGACTTCAGGGTTTCCAGTGGAACTTGCTATCTGCAGGGAGGTTAGAGTGGAGGAGCTGTGGCTCTGAGGCAATGCCAGGAAATGACGAATGTAATTTAATATGTGCCCCGTCCTTCCTTACTAGGTGTTGCAAGGCGTTCTGCTTTGAACCCAAGTGGAATTCAGGCATTTTAGGGGTCTCCTGGTTGAGCCACGTGGGTGGGGCTTTAAGAAGTCTATTTGCTAGAGTGAAGGAGGAGCCCTCTGGAGAGAGTCATTCCCCAAGAGGAGGGGCAATTCTGAGTACTACACCTTAACTCGGATTCGCTATCGAACCATACCTCAAAGACTCACATTCCACGCAGGGCATGCAGATGGCTAGTAGGGAAAAACTGTTAAGTAGAAACGAAGTGTTAGCTCACAGAAATTCAGTGAGACAGCAGCACTGTGCTGAGTTCAAAAGAGAGACCATTTCCCTACATCATTGGCACAGCCAGGGCTTCACTGTGTTGGAAGCATCGAGTGAGAGGAGTCAGTATTGTCCAACAGGCACAGCCGACGGAAGCCACAGCAGGGTCTCCCAGACCAGTTCTGTCTGGAGAAGGAGGTTGACTTAGTGGGGAAGAATTGGGGTAATAAGATGAAAACAAAATGACTATTACTGTGGGTTAATTGACCAACTTTCTTTGGGGAACATGTAGGAGAGACACCTTGGGAACTGTGATGAACACCTGGGGAATGCTTGGGGAGGGCCTTTGCAGAACATTGAGATCTTGTATTAGCAGGTGGGAACAACGGCCAGTGAAACAAGGAACACAGTTGATTCTTTTCTTAAGTGTGGTTTTACTTATGGGGTACAACCAAGAGAACAGGCTCTTAACTTCCTCTTTCAAAGCACAGAAGGAAACCTATGTTATGCAGGGCTGGCTCCTGAAATGCTCTGACACCAGGAGTAGCAAAACCAGAGAGTGCTACTGCTTTGGGGAGCTGCCGACCTACTGAAACCATCACCAAGGATGCTACTGGGGCTACTGGTATTAGTTCCCACTGAAGGAATTAAACTATAGTTATTTGCTGTGGATATTGTAGACAAAATTGGTTTTTAAATTTCTGTAGTTACTTGTATGTATACTCCTTTCAGACCTCGTTCATTCTTGGTGGTCACTGAGAGCATCTTTCAACACTTCATATCTGGGGCAATTTTCCATGCTTGTCTTTCCATGGTATTTGTATATATGTAATTTTAAACCTTACATTATACTGAAATAATTGGTGTACATTCCTCTCTCCCTCAGTGACGCTATAAGTTTCTCAAGAACAGGGATCATGTCAGGCATTTAAATTATTTGAACTGAACTCTTCATAGTCTTTATCATTGTGAGAATAAGCTATTATTACCACCCTTAAAAATCTTAGATCAAATCTTTTTATGAATATTCTATGATTGCTAAAACTGATAGTTATCATCCAACATCTGTTTTACTTTTTCAAGAGTAACAAAAGTCTTGGGCGGTCCCAGGGCAACCAGTAAATACTACATTTCTCAAATCCCTTGCAGCTAGATATAGTTGCATGATGAAGTTTTGGCCATTGGGATGTGAGCTAAGTGAGTTTCACTCCCAGTTTACACCAGTAAAGGGAAGCAGAGTACATTCTTTCCTCCACATCCTGCTGTGGATCAGAGGTTGCTGATGAACCACCCTTAAAGACAGAGGTCACCCTCTAGATATGATAGAAAAACAAGCCAAAAGAAGTCTGGGACACAATACCACAAGGGCACCATAATAGCCCCGGACTGGCCACCCCTGAGCTGTTATGTGAGGAAGAAAAAAACGTCTATCTCATTCAAATGATTGAATATATGAGGATAATCACTTTGTTTCTTTTTTAATATACATAAAAATACTTGTTCCATGGAACCAGCCAGTGTCCTTTCATTATTTATCTTACCTTGCAAATGCTCTTGGCACAAAGTAGTGGGAAAAAGTTTAATATCAAATGGTAACTAACCATATTAAACCAGTAGTTTGCACGTGCAATTGGCAGGATCCTTTATACAAACACTCGCATTTACAACATTTTAAGTCTTTTCATTTGTTCGTAATTGTGAGATGAGGAAAGAAGCTTTCCTATTAACATGTATCACTTCC
Source organism: Mormoops blainvillei (assembly GCA_004026545.1). Taxonomy (NCBI): domain Eukaryota; kingdom Metazoa; phylum Chordata; class Mammalia; order Chiroptera; family Mormoopidae; genus Mormoops; species Mormoops blainvillei. The sequence continues at coordinate 18,600 of PVJD01014317.1, read as the reverse complement.
ACAGCCCACTCATCCACACAGATATCCAACTCCAAAAGGGCTGAAGTCAAATGTTCTCTTTCCTGTCCTTCTGATGCCCTCACGTCACTCCAGTGGGGCTGCTTTCCTTCCCCCAACTCACTCTGAAACTCACAGCTTCCAGGCTGAAGTCTGTTGAACTGTAATGAGAATCAAATCTTAGTTTCTTTCTTAATCACTTCCTTCTCTCCTCTCTCATTATTTTGTCCTCATCCCCTTACTTCTTCATCCTCTGTCTCCCACACAACAATTATTTCTCACTACCCACTATCCATCACAACCATTGCCTTGCATCGGAAAAAATTGCTCACAGTATCCCTGAGAGGTTCTTGTATCCCCCAACCATTCTGAGAGTCCTGCTTACTCAAGATACTCGTCATGTGCTGGGTGGTTCAACTTGGCGGTCCCGTATAGCCTGGCCACAGTGCCAGCCAAGTGGGCTGAGGCAGAGGTGCTAGGCCCTGAAGGAGCAGAATGATCCTGTCCTGAAATAAGAAGAAATTTGTAAAGATAAGGCACAAGTTTGCTTTAAAGTCCTATAGGGAGAGCAAAAAGTCAAATGACTAGTTCAAGGGCAACAGAGCTCAAGAATCAAAAAAAGAACGAAAATTTAAATTGGAGTTGGAATCAGAGTTCAAACATTTCAGACCATTACAAGGTGTTTGATGGAATGTGACCAAATCTATATTTTGTTGATCTTGGTTTTGAACCTAAGGTAGAGAGGGTTGATTTACTCATAGCGTACTCCTGTCATCAGTCTGGGTGAGAGTTCTTCTCTTTCTTTCTTTCTTTTTCTTTCTTTCCTTCTTTCCTTCCTTCCTTCCTTTCTTCCTTCCTTCCTTCCTTCCTTCCTTCCTTCCTTCCTTCCTTCCTTCCTTCCTTCTTTCCTTCTTTCCTTCCTTCTTTGCTTTCTTGCTTTTTTATTTCCTTGATTCCCAACCCCATTTCCCTCTGCATTGTAGGGACCCTTTTTGATGTATAATATATATCCTTGGATATGACTATATCTTTGGAAAAGGATATAGAATTCAGAATTTAAATTGGTCTCAGATGGTTAGGCTCAAGAAAGGCCTGTCACTGGACTTGGTTGGTAATGGGGTTCACATGTCTCAAACCATTTCAAGCTCTTCCCCAGAATACTGTTTTGGGGGTTGGATCTAAGGTAAGGAAAGTGGAGGAACTCATGACATGCTGTCATCATCAGTCTTTGTAAGAGCCCCCTCTCACTCAGTTTCATTTGGTTTTCTCCTTTCATCCTCAGTTCCCACACTTATGGCCCTCTGCATCGTAAGGACCCATCCTAGTGTATAAGCAATATATGTCCTTGAATATGTCTATATTCTTGTAAAATATGTGGTATTATTTTGTGTCTGTATTTGCAATTTGTAATCCCAAGTTATGTGGAAGAATTATGTAGAGAAGACCCAGAGCTCCATGTGATTTAGGCAGAACCTCCATCCCCCTGACCTTTACGGCTTCCTTGTTAATAGTGCATATGTCAAAATGAAGGGAGCACCCTGTGTTCCAGGAATAAGGAGGCATTCCCAGAGCCCTGCAGTCTTCGGAAAAGATCTCCACTTTTAACTTGCCACAGTTTTATGGATGTTGGCAGAACACATGAGACTCCTGGGTCAGAGACAAAGAGTGGCTTAGAGCTTACAGCAACAGCAGTCGCCAGAGCATCATCACTTTTATTTTACCAGCTCCCCAAAGCCTAGTTCCCTAACAGGGAGATATTATTTTTTATCATCATGGAGGGTACACACACCTGCTCTTTGTTATTTCTACCTTCCAAAGCTGTTCTCTATACAAACATCCTTACAAAGATCACCCAGAGCAAAGGCAGTCTACTCACGGGACCAGCAGAATCAAACGAGCCCCTTGGGGATTGTATCCCAAACCTCCTATACAGTTTTCTCTCTCTCCCCCCTAAACACCTCTGTATGAAGCTTCTACTATCAGATAACCCTTTCTTGTTGTTATTACTTCTCATTTTCTGAAGAAATTGGTGTATTAATTGTCTTTTTAATGCAATAGCCTTTGGGCTCCGTGACTTCTTCTCCAATGACCCTAACCTTTGCTCTATTTCCTATTACTTGTGAAGCTGAACATCACACCTCATGCATTAGGTGTTTGGGTCTCCCCTGTGTGAATGCCACATTTATATCCTTTACTCATTTTCCTCTTAGACTGATCACTTTCTTTAATTAATGAAATATCTTGTCTATTGCAGATATGTGTCTCTTGTTGCTTTTAGTTGTTTCAAATATGTTTTTCCAGTCTGTGATCTGTGTGTGAAATTTTACTATCATATATTTTGATAAATAGAAGCCCTTAATTTTGATGTAATTTTTTTCCATTTCTTTTTTTCTCTTAGAGTGTGTTTTGGGAGCTGATTTAAGTTCTTATACGTTACAAAGACAGAAAAAAATATCGTATGTGTTTCTTTTTCTTTTCTTGTAGTTTTGTGTTTTACCTTTTTCATTTAGGAATTTAATTCAAATGCATTTCTTTTTTAAAAATTTTATTTTTATTGTATTTTTTCCATTACGATTTATCCCCCTTATTCCCTCTTCCACCTCTACCCAACCCCTCCCTCCCATTTGAATATGATATAAACATGCATTCTCTGTGAATGTAATAACACTCCCAAGGGGGTGAAATTTGTACTTAGTGCAGTAAAAAAACTTAGATATTATGGCTTTCCTAAAAACCACAAGCAGGTAGACTTATACTATATCTGTGGTATTTAAATTTCATTGGGAAAGGAGGAAAATAAGAAAATGAATATCTAAAAAGTTTTCTTAGGAAGATAATAATCAATAAAGGATTGAGAAACACTGGTATAGGCTGACTCAAAATTACTTTTCTCCCTAAAATGACATTTCCCTAATATCATCTGTTAAGTGTTTTATCAACCCTTTCTCCACCTGTACATACCAGCTCTCTGATACCTGACAGTGAGGTGCCTCCTCTTACTGCTCTTTTTCAAAATCACTTTAACTACTCATAATATATTTAGTCTTCTTATACATTTTAAAATAAGTATGTTGAATTAATTTTTAAAAGTTCTACCAGATTTTCATTGGGATTAAATTGAATTTATACATTAATTTGGGAGAACAGACATCTTTATACTATTGCTATTCATTCCATGAACATAGTATAAGGCCTTTTGCCCTTAAATAAATCTAATTTTTTTCCCATAAAAATCTTATGTATTGTTTGTTTGGTTAAATTATTAGTTAATACATTTAATTGCTATTATGAATGGCATTATAAAATCTGTTGTATATTTAGTTGACTATTGTTGATGCAGAGGAACACTTGATTTTTGTAAGTGGATCTTCTATCTGGTCTCTTATTAGATTTCTAGCCTTTCCTGTTGATTCAGTTGGGATTATCTCATCTGAAAAAAATAAAAGGGAATGAAAAAACAAAAGAAAGAAAGGAAAAAAGAAAGAAAGAGAGAGAGAAAGGATAAAAAAGAAAGAGCTGTGTACTGTCTCCAAAGCAGACAAAGAAAAATCAATACTCTAGCGGCCTACATACTCACACATATAGCAAGAGGAACAGTGAGTTAAACCCTTGTGGAGTACAATGACAATCAGCTGGTCTAGTTTAATGGCAGAGATAATTTCTACTTTGCATTTTAATGATCAGCTAATTCAATTCTGCCTTATAAATACTTATAATTACCTTTAGCTTCCTTATTCATTTGCTCAGTCCCTTTTTATTATGTTATAAAAGGGTAGAACCACTTGAACTGCTTTATCTCAGCAAGCAGGGAAATAATCAATATTCTATGGCTTTCTTTGAATAACCTCCTACTTAATAACCTCTGAACATTCCCATTAGTATTCACAATGAGAAGATCTTTAAGCACATGTATTAGAAGAGGAAAAAAAAATCTCTTGAATAGTTTCCTAAATTATGATCTATCAAAGCTGACTAAGTCAAAGTGATCATTTTTGCCTGATGATTCAAACATATTACTTAATAAGAGCTTTGAGAGATTTAAAATATACACACCATTTCCCAACTGAACAATATGTACTAAGTCAAATTATGCTCCACCATAATAAACTTGGACAAGGTTCCATGCAAATACAGGACTGTAAAAGCTGAAAATTTACCAAAATATTCACAAGAAATCTAGATGCCTTTAGAAACATGTTCCTGAAAATGATCAAGTCAATTGAACTGAAAATTTCTTTACTACCTAGAAAGTCCAAGAAATTTCTCCCAGAACAAATGTGACACTTGGAAAATTTTAAGCATATGTACTTTAAACACAGTCAGATAGATTTATACATAAAGCTTTTTGTAAGTTAAAGGAAATTCAGAGCTCAGGCATACAACGGAAATACTAAGATTAGACCTTATTAAAGAGAACAGACTTTTCTGCGTGATAGAAGAAAAGACAAATTTGTAGCAATGGGATAATCTTAGCAGCCCTTAGTAGAGTAGGCCCAACTCAAAATAAAATATAATGGCTTCCCAAGAAGGGAGAAAATCATAATAGGAACATCTTTATGAAAGTGATCCTGTGTAATTCTGTCAGAAAATATGAGAAGAACGTCAGCTTTAAATGAAATATTTTCAAACAAAACTACATGATATTTTACTGGTTGGGTGGCTCAGTTGGTTGGAGTATTGTCCCATCCACCAAAAGGATGAGGGTTTGATCCCCAGTCAGGACACATACCTAGGTTCCAGGTTCAGTCTCTGGGTGGGTTGCATATGAGAGGCAACAGATCAGTGTTCCTCTCCCCCACCCCTCTCTCTAAAATCAATAAACATATCCTCAGGTGAGGATTTAAAAAAAAACAATAGAGCAGTGTTTTAATGTAGGTCATTATTAAAGACAGCGGACACGTCAATGGTATTATTAATTCATTGTACTTTGTACATTTCTCTATGAAAACACAAATTTACCCTATGTCATAATCATAAGCAATTGGCAGTCAGGAATTCTCTCTTCCTCTCCTGTTTTACTTTATTTCATTTTATTTTTTTAATCTGCCGCATCCGTTATGGTGCATAGGTATGTAGCAGTTTTTCAATCTTGGAAACTTTTTGCGTTTTAAAGTAATGTGCTTTAAGGCTGCACTGTTTTCTAGATGTACTCATATTATTGGGTTTGTTTGTTTCCCAGACATGACTTATTCTGCTTGAGCCACGATGCCCTGAATTAGTTCAGTGTGGACCAATTATTCTGACCCCAAAATTGGACCTTTAACTCTGCCAGCTGCTATGTGACGGTAGATTCCCCAATGCTGAAAATCTTGCCAAGCATACATTATGTCGTTGTGTAATTACAGCTTTCTAGTACTCGGTGTGGTATTATTAACTCCAGCTGTAGCTCGTGTAGTGTAAATAATCACAGCACACTCAGCAGTGAGCACTGACCTCCAAAGGGGGGTTTCTGGTGCTATCTTCATCTATTTCAATTGTTAGTATGTGGTTATTACTAGGATTCCAAATTTTGAGAAAGTTTGATATTCATCCTGCATTTGCAAGTACCTTTAAGGTATCTAACATCACCCTGAATAGGGTTATAATTTCTACTGATGATGATTAAATATTAATATTTTTGGACAAAACTTCCTTTTTTTTGGTTCTTTCCTCTGGTGGGTGCCTGGGAAAATGACAAGGGGAAAAATAGTACAAATGTGTGCAGGTCTTAAAGAACTGTTCCGCTGGAGATTATAGCTCGTTAAGTTTTTATAATGCCGAGGGTGTATTCGCACACCAGTAAATTACACTTTCTTGTCGTCATTCCATTTATGTATTTTATGGCTTCAAATAACCCCTCTTTAAGAGGCACAGGAGTTAGCCATTAAGCAACTGGTAGTTGTACGTATGTTCTCATAGGGATCAGCACTGTTCTGGACAGAAGGTAATAAGTCTTAGGAGAAGTTTGGCGATGGTAGTGAGAAAGCCTTCAGTTGACTGGGCATTTCTTCAGCAGCTGTCTTCACATCTAATTGCTCCCCAGTCACTATTACACTTATTAACTGAGCTACCTGCTTTGACCTACATGCTCCTCTAGAATTTACTTGCATTACAAGAAAGGTTAAGGTATAACTGACACATATGGCACTTAAGTGATACTTTCGATGACAATAATGAAATAACTTTAATTTTGTAAGTGAAAGTGTCCTGAAGACTATTCTTTGACCTTTCTTTATAGTATTGTCATAAAAAGAAGAATTAATGCATTTCGTACATTATTTGCAGAGGTAAAGCTCTGTGAAACTCAAGAAATATCTTTAAGTGTGCATTAGATATTCCATTTTATTCTAAAGTGATCAATGTATTAATCCAAAGAAATTAATTTTTAAGAAACCAGTTTTCAAACTATTCATAATTTATATTTCAACAATATACTTTAAAATATTCTGATGATAAAAGCCATGGCTGCTTCAATGTTAAGAAAAAATACACATAAACATAATTTTCCCTTATGTAGTTAAAAGCTCATATGCTAACATAGGCAGAGAATTAATTTTAATATAATAACATTCTTTTGGTATTATGTAAAAAGACCCTTAGCAGCATAATCAGCTCATCAAGTTATAAGAGGGCCTTAATTTTATGTGGGCATTTTTTAGACTTGGGTTTGACTAATAAAACACACATACATACTTAAAAAAAATCTTATTAACTCCTTATCAGCCCTTCTAAACCCATTCCTCCCATGGCTATCCCCAAACAGCCAAAGCTGATGTCTACATATCCTTCTAAGTGGCCTGGGCCAAAAACCTGGGTGGGGATTTCTGACTCCTTACTTTTTCTCACTCCTCACATCCTACTGTCAGGAAATACATACACACTTCTTAATACTAAATCATACTATAATAAGGTTCTACTTAAAACATCTTGACATGTCCCTCACATGGATCTTGCGACCGTTATAGAACTAAATGACCATTATGAAACTGAATGATGAGCTACGGAAGCAAAATGGGCATCTCTTGATAGGAGCCAGTGAAGTACAGAAATATTAGAGCTGTCTGAGGCTTCGGATGCCGTTTAGCCCAGCAACGTCATTTACAAACTAAGGCTCAGAGAATCAACCTGACTTGTAACACTCAGACTGTCTCTAAAGCTAAAACTTGATATCATCATCATCCAAGAGGTTGTTAAAAGGAAAATTTTAATTTGAATAAACAAATCAATTGATAATCGATTTGCAAAAAGAATTACTCCTCATATTTATGTTGGCACACACCATAATACCCTAATTATTAAGACCTACAATCTTGAAATCTTTAATGGGAATACTTGAGTTCCGTATATCCATCTGAAATTTGTTAGAAATTTGTTTCCTTATAGGAAACATATGTGAGATGCCATGAACGATTTTTAAAAGTTAATAAAATGAAGGAAGAAGAGGAGGAAGAAGAAAACAAAAAGACAATCCCTCCCCACAAAACCTTATTTCTTGCTAGAAGAAAAAGTATTGCTATTTAATACTTTTTCGAAGCATCCACAAGCACTTCTGTATGTTGTCTGCCTCTGCCATAAGCATGTTGAAGACAGAGAGCAGGTCATTTTTACTGGCTTATCTCCCAGGATGAGTATCTTCTATTAACAGCACTTGCTCAGTAAATGCTTCTTGAATTGCAATGAATTCTGTCACTATCATGGTATATCCGAGCACCCATAACTGGATGAGTTCTATCTTTTATGTACCATTTCAAATGTATTAATGTATATTCAACACAAATTTGGCATAAAGAATAATTAATGCTATGTTTTTAAACAATAGCTTGCACAAGTGGTTTTCAAAATACTTGAGGGAAAAGTACATACTAAAAACATTCTTTTTAGAAACTTTGTATCTTAAATATCAATATGATATCTTTCTTGAAATGAGTAATGAATGATTTAAAAATACACTCATTGACACTCTTGCTAGTTATAGTATAGCTAAAGTGGTGATCTCTGTTGAAGAATGCTTTCATTAAGTTACACTGACTTAAGAGAGTAAAATATCTAAGGGAAAGTCAAAGAAAGGTCTTATAAATCGCATGAGGCCCCTGAGGACAGCTGATCAGTCCACAGGCATTTGGTCTATATAACAGAGAAAAATGTGGAATTCGGCAGTCACAGAGGAGGGTCTAGTAGGACTCGGCCGGAAGGAAGAGCATGAGCAAAGGCATAGAGGCAAAAGGGTCAGGGTACACTTCCCTGTCCCAGGGGCTCAGGCACCATTTTGGGTACCAGCTCTGAGCCTGAGTGCTGTTTAGTATCTTGCTTAATTCCCCAAGTCACTTTACAACTAAGGTCCTGCTTGGTTCTTGACAGTCCCACTGCCACCCCCAAATAACTGAAAGTCAGCCACCACATCCCAGAACATGCTCGCCAGCGATGTGACGTTCCCAAGTTCTGCCTGCCTCTTGCCTGGGTTTCCAGACAGATGGGTGAACCTGAGTAGGTTACTTAATCTTTTTGGAACTTCAGTTTACCCAGATATAAAATAGGGGAAATAATACTCACCATACTGGTTTGCTGTGGGGAGAAAACCAATGATGTCTATAAATTGCCTAGTGTGATGACTGGTACATGTTGTTTCCATTCACCTTCTAAGCTCTGTTCACTCGTTGGGACACTTATGCTATTTCGTGGTACTACCACCTTCATCCTCCATACACACCTTGGCACGTGGACTGCTTGCTTCAACCCCCCCTTTTTCCTGTTGGCCTTTTGCCCACTGACTATCTCTGCTGCGGAACCGTGTTGCTCCCTGCACGGGCAGCTGGTCTCGTTCTTGTGTTGTCTGCTCCATCCCTCCAGTGAGGGGATCTCATTTCGGGTGCTGGCTTCTCCCAAGCAACAGCTTCCTCATGACAAGTTGTGGCCTGAAATAGGATTCTAGGGACTTTTAGTCCAAAAAAGAGAAAGTGTGGGGGAAGAGAGACAAGGAATTAGACCAGGGTTCCTAAACAGCTTATGCCCTTTGGTGGTCCAGTAAGGCTTATGGAAGCTTTCTCAGAATAATGATTTTAAATACACAAACACACAGAGAATTACATGGAAGCCAATTATATTGAAATACACTTATCAAAATATTTTAAAAAGAAGTTTGTCATGTGGCACTATATATAATTTTTTTATTAACACAAAAATAACAAGAGGTAGCAACAGGCCTTTCCTTCACTCACCCTGTATAAAGTCTGTAAAGACCCTGTATGAGACTCGGTCTGTGTTATTCAAAGGGCAGAAATAGGCTCAGTAGGCTCACAAACAGACGTCAGCTCACCATGATGAAGAAACTAAGAACTAAAAATCATAATAGGTCACATATAGTAATTGAGTTTTTTAATCACTAAAAACTATTCAGAAAAGGTTAACCGGGATTAAATAAGGATTTCGTGTTGGAAATGAAATTGGGGTTTCATTTACATAAAGTAGAACATGAACAATGCTTTTCAGAGTTGTGCAATGCACCAGGCCTACTAACACTTGCCATGGCAAAGTGCTTTGTCTTCATCGACTGATCCATTCCAACAGAATCCGGTGAGATAGGCATTATCTTCTGAATATTAGCTTCGGTCTTTCAGGTCCCAAAGGTTAGCAGTTTCAATCTATAAAATGGAGTTAATTATACCTACTTATAGGGTTGTTATGAAGACTTTAAAAAATAATACCTGTCAATTGCATATATCAGGTTATCAAGGATAACAATATTCTAAGAGCTTTGCATGTATTAACTCATTTTATCCTCACAGCAACTCTGTGAGGCAAATATTATCATCCCCATTTTACAGATGAGAAAATAATGGTACTAAGGTGTTGACTAGTTTGCCAAAAATTATATACCTAGTAACTGAATTCGAACCCAGGTAGTCTGACTTCAAGTGACCCAAGCTGGTAACCACTATGCTATGCTGCACCCAGACATGGTCCTACCAATTTGCTTTATGTATATACAAGATTTCTTTCCCCAACAAGGCAGTTCTACTTCTAGGATTAAAAAATAGAACTACCTTAGTGAAACTAGGTTGTTTGAGGCATATAAATTCAAACTAGGTCCACAGTTGTGTTCATCACTTCAGAGTCCATAAACGTTCTGTACTGAAGATCTCTGGCTGTCATCCTAATCTACATTTATTTCATATTTAATATTTAAACCAGGAAGAGAGAGAGTTTCTCACTTCTTGGTTCTTATTCCTTTCATTCTAGCAGGACTGTTGAATGAGTCAAAAACAAACGACCCTGAGCCAAAGCAAAAAAACAAAAAAAACAAAAATAAACAAACAAAAAAAAAACAGGTCCCCTTCTGTTTGACTCTGTCTTTGAGGGAGCTCAACAATAAATATGTCTGCTTTACCTAAGTCCCTCTACAAAACAAATAATAATCATTTCAAAGAACCTTATAATTTCATTGGTAAGTTTCTCCATTTTGGCCCACCTGCCATATCTTTCTTGTTCCCTCACCCCCATCTGAGAGGCAGAGCAAGGAAGACCAAAAAAGAATGCGAAAATGTAAAAATTTCAAAATAACTTCAACAAAAGACTTTTCGGTATTCATCCCTGTCAGTTTGACTCAGAACCAACTTGTTCTGCTTCTGTTGCTTGTTTCTTTGAATCATTAATATTATGGGGTTTTTTAAATCTCTGAAAATTTTTCTTCAGGGTTGGTCACTGACTATGTACTCCAGGACGAAACAAGAACCACCCACTCTCAGGAAAACTCTGTAAACTGCCACTTTGATTACTGCCAAGTGGGCTTCTCTGTCCAACAGTGGAATCCAGGATGATGATTCACAAGCTGAGATTTATGACTTGCTATCTTCAAAAGAAACAAGCAAAATATTTATTTCTGTCACTTCTCTGAAGAAGCCATCTGAGTCACTCACATGTCTCTCTTGGTATTTAAGATGCTACCATTTTGAGTAATCATATGATGATCTTCATAAATGGAGAGAGACTAATAGACATAATGAATTAGATTTGGCCAAGATATTTGTACCAAACACTTAAGGAGCCCTTGAGCCCACTACTTTCAAGTCAGTGTGTTAAAATCCACAAACATTCTCTCATTTAATCCTTGCAAAAACTCTATGAGGTATTATTATCTATGGTCCCTATATTATATGAGTGAACAAAATAAATAAAGTGATGGAGCAATTTACCAAAGGGCCTGCCCTGGTAAGGGGTAGAACTGGAATTCAATCTGTCTTTTAGATTCCAGAGCTCAAGTTTTTAACCATCTATTTTTGATTATCAGGGACCTTTCTCTTTCTCTCTTTGTTGTTGTTGTTGTTGTTGTTTGTTGTTGTTTTATTTAAGATTTTACTTATTTATTTTTAGATAGAGAGGAAGGGAGGGAGAAAGAGAGGGAGAGAAGCATCAATGTGTGGTTGCCTCTTGAGCACCCCTGGCCCACAACCCAGGCTTGTGCCCTCACTAGGAATCAAACCAAAGACCCTTTGGTTCTCAGGCTGGCACTCAATCCACTGAGCCACACCAGCCAGGGCTATCAGGGACCTTTCTCAATAACCCAGGCAGGTCACTGGCAAATACAACTGAAGTGTTGGTTTATAGCTATGTGTTGAAGTCCTCTAGCCACCTATAAAAAATCTACCCCAAACTACTTTTCCTGATACTCTCCATGCCTTAAATCCTTTTAGATGGTTCTGTTAATATTTACTGAGCACCCGCCTGGCCAAGATGGAGGCGTAGGCAGAAACGCTTCACTTCCTCACACAACTGAAAGAAGGTTAACAACCAATTTAAAAACAATAAACAACCAGAACTGCTAGAATAACAACCTGCATGGAACTCTGACAACCAAGGAGCTAAAGGAACATTCATCCAGACTGGGAGGAGGGGTGGAGTTGGGCAGCCAGGCAGGGAAAAGGGCCCACGCAAGGCTATAGACCATGCCAGCGAGGAGTGGCTGGCTGGCCAGGAACATAAAGACTCAAAACCTCTGGCTGTAAAATACTGTGGGAGTTTCAAAAGTGGGAGAAACTCCCAGCCTCACAGGAGAGTTGTTGGAAAGTTGGGCTAGATCTGAGCCAGCATCACCGTTCCTTCTCTGACTCTTCCCCTATAGACAGCAGTGCAACAAGGCAGCAAAGAGTTGCCCTGCCCTGCGAATACCTAAGGCTCCGCCCCCTTACAACATAACAGGTGAGTGGAGACAAAGAAATATGGCCCAAATGAAAGAACTGATCAAAACTTCAGAAAAAGCGGTAAGCGACGAGGAGAAATCAAGATGCTCACAGAATTGACTGAGCTCAGTTGCAAAATGAAAGAAGAAATGAAGGCTACACAAAGTGAAATAAAGCAAAATATACAGGGAACCAACAGTGAAGGGAAGGAACCTGGGACTCAAATCAACGATTTGAAACAAAAGGAAGAAATAAGTATCCAACCAGAACAGAATGAAGAAACAAGAATTCAAAAAAATGAGAAGAGGGTGAGGAACCTCTGGGACAACTTTAAGCGCTCCAACTTCCTAATCATAGGGGTGCCAGAGGAGATGAGGAATTGAAAACTTATTTGAACAAATCATGAAGGAAAACTTCCCCAACCTGGAGAAGGAAATAGACTTCCAGGAAGTCGAGGAAGCCCAGAAAGTCCTAAAGAAATTGGACCCTAGGAGGAACACACCAAGGTACATCATAATTACATTACCCAAGATTAAAGATAATGAGAGAATCTTAAAAGCAGCAAGAGGAAAGGAAACAGTTACCTAGAAAGGAGTTCCCATCAGACTATCAGCTGATTTCTCAAAAGAAGCCTTACAGGCAAGAAGGGACTGGAAAGAAGTATTCAAAGTCATGAAAGGCAAGGAGCTACATCCAAGACTACTCTATCTGGCAAAGCTATCATTTAGAACAGAAGGGCAGATAAAGTGCTGCCCAGATAAGGGAAAGTTAAAAGAGTTCATCATCAGCAAGCTCTTATTATATGACATGTTAAAGGGACTTATCTAAGAAATAGAAGAAGACCAAAGCCAGGAACAGTCAAATGACAAGAAACTGGCTACTATCAACAACTGAACCTAAAAATCAAAAACAAAAACTAAGCAAAGAATTAGTACAGGAACAGGATCACAGAAATGGAGATCACGTGGAGGGTTATCAGTGGGGAAGGGGAGAGGGAGAATGGGGGGAAAATGTACAGGGAATAAGAAGCATAAATGGTAGCTACAAAATAGACAGGGGGAGGTTAAGAGTAGTATAGGAAATGGAGAAGCCAATGAGCTTACATGTATGACCCATGGACATGAACTAAAGGAGGGGGAGTGCTGGACAGTGGGGTGGGGCGCAGTGCAGGGCAGAGTGGGGATAAAGGAGAGAGAAAAACTGGGACAACTGTAATTGCATAATCAATAAAATATACTTAAAAAATATTTACTGAGCACCTTCCATGTGCTGGTTCATGCAGAAAAATTATTTTTAGCAAGAAGAAAAGATTTTTCACCATGGGTCAGTTTCCTAAATGCAGCTTCCTCTGCCTCCTTCTGTAGGATCCAGCTGGGTCTGGGCTGAAGACACTGGGGTGATAAACTGAATGGGGGCTCTGTCTCAGTGACACCTAAGCCACAGCCTCCGATACCAATCTCCGGGATCTAGGGTCCTAAGAGGGGGAAGACCACTATGCCAAGTCCTTGGGGGAATATGTGGACCCCAGCACCCAAATTCAGATTGCTCACTGGTTTTGAAAAGTGACATTCACCCATGGGCAAAATTCTCTTTAAAAACTCTACTTAAAAAATCCTTTTAGTCTTTCCAGCTGCCAGAAGTTACTCAGGTAGCTTTTGTTAACTCAAGTCCAGCACTTGCGCCCTTTTACTTAAGCTGCCTGTGGTTGCTTTTCATCGGTAAATATTAGGCTCTATGTGATAACTCTACTGGCAGTGCAGAAGTCCAGAAGGTTTATAGGACATGTGATAGTAGTTATTGTAGTAAAACGTACTTTACAGGGATTTAGCCTCTTCTGTAAGGGGAATATAGTCTATAAATGTTAGAATCTGCTAGAAGAATAGGGGATCTTAGGCTGGCTGAATTGGAAGATTTTCATGTTTTTATGTATCACTGTATCATTTTCACTTCAGTTTGAAAAGCATTAGAGTAGATAAACAAAATTAAGATAAGAAAACTTTTCTGTGAGTTAGAGAAGCATTTAGTGTTTATTCTGGTTTATTTTTAAACTCTCACCTATAAAAAGTACTATGAAAGATACATTCTAAAGCAAAAAGTACTAATGGCTGATAAACACCAAAAATGTGTTCTAATTATTGCAAAACTTTTAGACCTTAATTTCAATTTTCAACCTGTGAATTAAAAACGAGAGAGAGAGAGAGAGAGACATTAAAACTTGCAATAGTGTGGTTCCTATACCATCAGAGAATTTAAACCGAAACTATCTTTCTGACAAATTATTTATCAAATTTTAGAAAATCTTTAAAAATGTTATATTCTCATATTATATCCAAAATATAGCTTCTAAAAACCCATTCTAAGGACACAGTTATAGATGGAATCAAAGATTTACCTAATAAATGCATTGAACACAGCCATGTCAGGAGAGGCAGGGTCTCAGCAGCTCGCAGTCCTGAGGTGTCTCGTTGGCCTATTACAAAGTCCAACGCTGGCAGCCATCTTCCACAGTAATCTGAAGAACATTTTAGGCATGGAATTAAAAAATAAAAACCCAGGGGTCAAGTCTTTCCTCTGACCCTTATATACTGGCTGACTCTAGAAAATTACTTTTTTGCCTCTGTTATTTAGCATTTTCAACTGCAGCATAAAATACTCTTTAAGATCATGGACTTTCAAGCTAGACTGTGTTGATTCCCAACTGTACTATTTAATAGCTTATTAAACTTGGGTAAGTTACCAAGCCTTTGTACCTTGATTTTTCTATCTGTGAAACAGAGCTAGTAACAGTTCCTACCTACAGAGTTGTTTTGAGGACTGAGTTATTTATAGAGCTGGATTGTCAGTGCTTGGCACTCAGCCAGTGCTATCTTACACTGTGTTAAATGCATCTGCACAATGAGAATGATAGCCCCTCTCTCACCAAATTGATGGAAGGCTTTGCATGGGATGACATATGTAAAAGTATTCCATAAACTAAAACACCCTATGCAAATATTATGCCATTATTAATGAGTTAGTTGGAAGTAACTAATTTGTAAATAACAATTAATTGTATGGAGGAAAAGCTTCCACCTTTACAAATCATATGTGTACATGGTAATTGACTTAGCAGACTAGTGAAAATTGAAATTAAAGCCTGCTTAGGTCAGACAGCAACCCTTCCAAGCTAGAGCAGGAGGTAGGAGCAATGTCACCATAGAAAAATAGGACTGATAAATTGTCATGTGTTTGACCATGTCAGACAAAAGTCGTGACAGAAAGGAAACGTAATGTAGTATGTCTATAGATCAGATAAGGTTTATATTCATGGCTGCAATAACATAATTATCTAATGTTAATTGCATTATTACTAATAAATACTAATTTAAGCTACTATATGGTTGTATAACTATATTTGAGGCATGGTAATTATAAAAGCTCTATTTGTGTGTGGGGAGGGGAGGGTGGTTGAGGTAGGATTCAATTCTCACGTTTTGTAAAAGAAAACTGCTTCGTATTACTTGAGAGGTGGATTTAAGAGTCAGACAGGTGAAGATCAACACATCAACTTCCCTACAGAGAGATAATGTTGGGGTCCAGGAAGGTTGCAGAGGAAGTGATCCTAGGAAGTAGAGTGAGGATGTGGGAAAGAGAGATAGAGAAGAGAGAAAAGCCAGTAAAAAATGTGTCAATGGGCTCATTCCCCTTGATGACCTTCTGAGAAGCTGCATGGAACCCACTTTAGAAATGTCCCACCAGAGGAGGAGGAGGCGGGTCCCACTAAGTGAGGCCCTCCTGCTTCTGATTCCCCTGGTAAAACTATGCAGCTATGGGGCCAGAGAAATCCCTCATGTGGGGAAACAAAGAGCTGTAGGGACAGTTGGCAAGATGGAAGCTGTTATTACCACTGCAGGCAGATGGCTTAGAGGTGGGTGTTAGTATGGAGTGGGGTGTTAACAGCTTCTGTCGAACAGAAGCTGAAGTGAAGCATGGAGGGTGAGCTTTCTAATATTTCAGCTATGAGTTTGGCCGACTTAGCCACTCCATCACTGGCCTCAGGCACAGGGCAGACTCTGCCCCAGTACACTCACAGATTGGAAGAGCAGAGAAGACGGCACCTTGCCTGAGGCAGGTGCTTCCATGAGAAAAAGCAAGGGGCTGAGGCGAGACTTCTGGCTAGCCCGGGAAACCACTCCTCCTTGAGGAGGGGTGAGGGAGCCGAGAAAGAGCAACGGGGAGGGGTGGCGTTAACTGACATCGTCCACGAGGAAACAGAAAGGCAAGAAAGTGGAGGGTCCCCATGGAAAGCAGCATATAAAAGCTAATACTGAAATTTAAAAAAAATACTGATATTCATGGGTAAGTTCAGAATATTAAGATTTATACCTCCCCAAAACTTAAAATTTTCAAAAGAAGTTACCTGTTGGAGAATGCTAATCTGGACAAGGAGGAATAGAAGAGGGGCTGCTTTTCTTTTTTCACTGTAAACTTAATCAATACTTTGACTATTTAATCTTCATACATGTATTATTTTGATAAAAATTTAAACAGTAAGTTTAAAAAAATATATCGCAGACACACTGCATTGAAGGAGGAAAAGGTTTCTTTTTTTAAGCCGTATGACAGAATAATATTAATTAAAAAGTTCTACACAAACAGTTGTTACTTTTATAATGAGGGAAAGGCAAATACATACTTAAAATACTTTGAAAAATCAAAGCAGAGATGAGTTGGACTCACTATATGTTGCTTCTGTGTATTAGGTACTTATTAAATATTTGTTATTTCAATAATTAATCCTAAAAAACAACAGTGAAAATAAATTTAAGAATGTGAGTACTATGCCAGTTCAAACGCTCCTGCTTAATTGAAATGCCTGGGGCCCTTTGGGATGCAAATTATAACACTGAAGTACCAATGTGAAATGCAAGAAACTCTGGGTTTGGAGTTAAAAAAACTAGATTGGAGTTCTGGCTCCACCACCCACTAACCCCATGAGGATAGTTAAGTTCTTCGGCATCGCCAAGCCTGGTTTCCCTCCGTAACAAGGGGACAATCGCACTGGCCTCAGCGGATTATTGTGGAGGCAAAGTGAAATAATGTATGAAAGCACTGTGAACAGCTCTATAAACATAGATATTTATTTGAAAACCCTTCCTTATTAGATTTTAAAGGCAAAAAGTAAATTACAGATAACCTATTAAAAGAAAAGTTATAAGGGAACATTTAATAATTAAAATTTCACTATGAAATACATCTTGACTTAAGGTGTAGTGGAGGATAAATGTAACCATCACTAACTAGGTGCTGGCTAGTACCTTGGTACATTTATAACAGTCTTATATTTTTCACCTTACAATTTTAAAAGTCTGATTATAAAAGTAACACATGCTTATCAATATATCCTCAAATATATCTTCCACAAAATAACTTTTAATGGCCACGAAACATTTCATTAATCAGCTGTGCAGTAATTTAACATCTCCCTATTAAGATAGGTGGTTCCCAACTTTTCAGTACTATCATTAACTTGGGTTTGATAAGCCACTACAGAAACTCTGACGCCCTAACTCATAAGGATCCGTTTACTTATCTGTTTTCCCCACTGGACAATAAGCTTTGTGAGGGACTATTCCTTTTTCCCCATTGTTCCTTATGGTCTAGTATTTGCTTAGTACACAATACCTACGTATGTAAATAGGTGCTGTGTGAATGAACAAAGGAATGAATTAATGCATACTAGTATTTCACCACAGAATTCAAGGGTATTGCAGGGGAGCCTAACAAAACGAGATAACCTTTATGAAAGTGCTCTGTGTGTTTTAGACTTTATCTTTTAATCACTATGTTTATAGTTTTTATTGTTACCGTAAACCAGAATAAGAAAGAGACATTTTAGAGGCAGGCGTGGGTGTTTGTGGGGGCATGGTATAGGAGAGAGGGGTGCAACACGGCTGTTCCTCTCCTAGACACTGGCAAGCAGGCCCTGGTCAGAGCCCTTTGTCTGCCTGGGCAAGGACAAAGCTTTCATCTTAACAGAGTCCTCTGCTGGCAGGAAAGTAAGTAACTGTTTCAAAGCGGGAAGTAAAAAGGAAAAGGAATTGCTGTGGGGGAGGGGAAATTATGGGAGGAGACCATTCTCCATTTCTACTGAACGCATGAATTAGAAATACACAACGGGAACTACATGGAAAGAAATGCAGAATGCAGCACTGACTACCTTTGTATATGTAAGTTCTGTGCTTGAGGTACGTCCATTAAAACCCGCATGCAGCGTGCCGTTCCAGAGTAGCTCACGGAAACCACTCTAGAGGTTAAAAAGCCGTGGTGGCACTGTGTACATTTCAGAAGTGTTATGTTAGGGTGATTTCAGGTTTAAAATGGCACGGTGGCTCCGAGGTTGTATACCATTGTCGTAACTAGAAAAACTGAACAGTTAAGTTCTCTGTGCATTTTATTGAATATAAATTAT
>PVJD01014316.1:0-29661 GCA_004026545.1 Mormoops blainvillei | reverse complement strand
GAATCTGAGTGGGCTTGTGACTTATTGTAACCACTAGAATATAGCACAAATGACGATGCTGTGTGACCTCTGAGGGTGGATCAGAAGAGGTGATGCAGGTGGATCATCTTGTCTGCTGGCATGCTTTGTTCTTGGATTCCTGAGCTGCCAATAACTTCAAGTCCTACTACCCTTAAGCCATCATACTGTGAGGAAGGCCAGGCCACAGGGAGAGCCCATGCTTGTACTATGGGACACAGCTTAGGTCACAGGTCATAGCCAGCAGCCAGCCATGTGGGTGAGGCCATCTCCAGATGATTCCAGTCCCCAGCTGTTGAATCTTTACACCAAAAATCCCAACCCACAGAATCCGCAAGCAGAATTCAATTGCTCTCTTGCTGCTACATGCTTTGACCCTTCTTTTGCTAAATCCATGGAATAAAGTGAGCTGCATTAGCCCTGACCTGTGTAGTTCAGCTGGTTGGGTGTCATCCGGCAAGATGAAAGGTCGCCAGTTCAGTTCCCGGCCAGGGCACATGCATGGGTTGCAGGTTTGGTTCCTGATGTTTCTCTCCCTTTCTTTCTCCCTCCCTCCCCTCTCTCTATAAATAAACAAATAAATAAATAAAAAAAATCTTTTTTTAAAAAAGAAAGTGAGCTGGATTAAAAACGGAAGTGTGGCAGGTCATGACACAATGTCTTGTTCTTTATGGAACTCCTGTAGAACAGTGACCTGTCTCCTCCTCAAATCTGATCTCGCATTTCCTATAAAGGATCTGGTTGAAAGAACCCTATTGGCTGTTCCCTCCTGACCTACACTGGCTCCACAAAGGAGGCAGTTCACTGTGCAAGAGGGAAGGGCCAAGCATTTTCACTGGGTTAACTTTTCTCCCCCATTTATTCTCTTCTCTCCCCACATTTCCCCTGCCGATTCTTGAAGGAGGAATGTCAGGGATGGGGAGCGATAGAATATGGAAGGACTGTCAGCTTACTTCGTTTTCTTGCCAATCCATCCCTCGCCTTCCTACCCCCTACAAATCCCACAATTTTCCATTCCCTGACCCCAACTACCCCACTTGTGTCATACTCCAGACATATGCATTTTCACCCACAGTATTCAGAGTCACACTTGCTAGGCCATACCCACAGAATCACCTAGCACTGCCATTGGCCCCTCCCTCTCCCCTTCCCTTCCCTTCCCTGAAGCAGGCACTCAAAGGTCCCTGCTGCCCAGATAGCCCCTGACCTGAACTCATAGCCTGCCATCCTGGGGAGATGCTGAGCTCAGGGGTGACCTGTGGAGGGGCTGCAGGACATCTGGATATGGAGGGACTGAGGAGAGGGTGTGGGGAGCCCAGGTCCTACCCCTCACCCCCAAAAGCAGGGCGACCAGGGAGCAGGAGAAAAATAGGCCAAATTGTGTGTGTGTGGTGGGGGGATTACTGAACAGGCCAGAATGGGACAAGCAGCAAAGTGAAGTAGGTAACACCCCCTCCCTGCCCTGCCAAATGCCAAGGGATGAACTTGCCAAAGATCAAATACAGACATGAAACTGGAGCAGAGGTCAGGCCGAAGGGACAGTTCCCCTGACCACAGAAAGCCAGCACCAACTAGATTACCTGCCAGACATTCCTCTCAAGTGGCCAGTCCCTCAGTGCACAACCGGGGCTCAGACGCAAATCGGCCCTGCACAGGAAAGCCCAAGGGCCTAGGACCTGCCCCTTCCCCAGAGCCTGAATCCAAAGGCTGGCACTGCTTCCTCAGCTCACTGTCCTGTGGCTGCCTGTCCCTGCTGGACAGCGAGGTCCTGTAGCTCCAATTCACAAGCGCAAATGGAACACACATCTTAAATGCAATTCTCTCTTCAGACCCAAATCCCAGCCAGGCCAGTGAGACCTGTCTCCAGCTAGGGCCTTGCACAAACCTTCCTTCTGACACTTCAAACAATATCAGCCCGAACTCTCCCTTGCCCCTTCAAGAACCAGGACATGACATTCATTAAAATCTGATTATGACCTTCCTACTGTTTTACATGCAATAACTGCAACTACTCTATCCCCAGTCTTAAGGTGGAGCCCTTCTCATGCCCATTTTACAGAGAAGGAAACTGATTTTTGAAAAGGTTACACAACCGCTAGGGGCAGAGCTCCCATCTTAAGCCCAGATGTGTATCGTTCCAGAGCTTTTCACCATACCTGTGATCCTGAAAACATTTTGATCATGTATTTTGTGCCAGGTCTTGTGCTGGGCTTACAGGAATAAAGTAGACATTCTCTGCCTTTGCAGAATTCGTAGGCTAGTGGGGGAGACAGAAACAGTGCGATACATGGGATAGAGACTCTGAATACCCTTCAGAAAATCTTGATCATCATTGCTCTCCCACCCCACCTCTACTCTTTCAGCCCCTCTGGTTTCCTCTCAAAAGGTTACTCTTCTTGTCCTTCCTTAGGCACTAGCTGCTGGCTTCCCTCTCATGCCTGCCTTTTTTCCCCCTGTCATCGTGGTCTGCACCCACACATGTGACAAGGATCCTGGTACCTTGCTTCCCTGGAAAGGCTGCCTTGTTGGGTAGATGTCCTTGGCCTCTGGGGCCCAGGAGAGGAGTGAGAACCTGACTGTAGCCCCAGACGTCCTTAGCTGGGAAATGGGCACAGGGACCTGGGACACTGAGCAGGCTGGTAGGCCCTAGCAAGGCTTTTATTGAAGCCTGTTAAAGGGCTTTGGGCTTCCTCTGATGAAAGGCGCTTAAGTACATCTGGTTTTGATTACAAGGGAGGAGAAAGCCAGGCGGTCTCTCGGGGGTTGGACCAGTCATTTGGCTCTGCCTTCCTCGGGGCAGAGCTGGCTGCTGGTGAGGCCAGGAGGCCAGGTGTGGGGGGCAGGCAGGAAGCAAAGCCAGTACAAAATCCTCCAACTCTCCAAGGCTCCTGACCTGAGCCCCTGGCTCTGCCAGGTGGGACACCCGGAAACAGCATGGTGGCTCAGAGATGCCAGACTCCTTTGAGAAAATCAAGTTCAGAATGGCTGCTGCTGCCCACTGCTGACCCACAGCTCTTCACTGATCTCAGCCCCCTCATCTCCAAAATATCCTTCCAAGAATCCTGACCCTCCAACAACCTTCCCTACTGCTCTTCTCCCTCCGGCAAAGTTAAAATAGGCTTCTTCTGCCTCAAGGGTTTCCGAAAGTGATGAAAAGTAAGAAAATGCAGACTTTTAAAAGTTAAAAAGCCCTCAACGTGTTTTTTTTTTCCAACTAGTCGGGTATCATTTTCCATAAAACAGACATAGTTAAAGCTTCCACGTCACTGTAACTGACAACCATGCTGAATTAAAGGAAGAGATTAATATTAAAATAAGGTGGCTATCCAGGAACGTCGTCAGGGAGTCTGGAGCAGCTCAGCGCCCTGCACTTGTCCCTACGCGGGAATCCACGCAGACACAAAGAGCTCTTGGGGGATCGGATGGGTTAAACACAGCCCGCCGTTCTACAAACGAAAATGCATTTTCTTATTCCCGCCCTGATTTAATCCTGCTGCGTGTTATTATTGTCAAGTCTCTTCGCACCACCGTTTCTAAAAGGAAAACCCGTGGGTCTGCGCCGCCCTTCGCCGCCTGCTCGGCTTTTATTGTGCACGCATCCTGGTCTGTCTGAGTGGATCCAGCACGTCGTGACCACCTCGCAGGCGCGCACGGACACCCTCGGATTGGCATTTCGATAAGAGCTGGGCGCATTGTCTCCACGGCCACACACACACACACACACACACACACACACAATAAAGGGCTACGGACCCCTGGCCAACCCTCCTGGCAACCCATAATTAGAGATGACCTTTGCGAAAGGCAATTAAAATATGGTAATGATCGATGCGCTCGCCCCTTTCCAAAAAAGAAGATACACAGATGTTGGCTCCAGGAGGCTCCACCTGGCCCGGCCAGGAGGCCTCCTTCAGCTCATGAATGAACTCCTTCTCCCGGGAACCTTCGATTCCCCGCTACCTACGCGAGCGCTGGCTCCCCTCCTTCCTCTCCCCTCCCCCACTAGTGCTCTGGCAAGCAGGAGCTTGCTGGCGGCGGCGGCGGCGGCGGCCGGGCTTTGTCATCCGAACGCACACACAGACACGCACACGCGCGCACACGGCCACCACGGGACCGCGGCGACCACTGCACCGAGTCCTTCCTCGCCATGCTCCTCTCCTTGCCCTCTCTTTTTAAGAGCTCCTCCAAACCCTTTCTTCTGTCCTTTATGTGTATGGTCCTTTTAATCGAGGAGTTGGGAAAGCATTTTAGGGGGACCTCCCGCGGGGTGCAGGACGGCTGGACTCGGAGAAGACCTGTGGGCAACTGGCCTTTGTTCTGCCCTTTGCCGGGGTCCCGAGGGCGGAAAAACCTCTGTCGCGCTGGGGCCCACCCGCGAATTGGCGTCAGCTGACACCAGCATCCCCCACCCCTCACCAAACCGAAATGTGAAATCCCCTCCGGAGTTCACTCCGTACTTGGTCGGGGTGAAGGGAGGGAGTGTGGGCATCGCCTCGGGGAGGGTCTCCTGGCCCACAAGTGGCTCTCCTCATACAGACATATGCAGTATCATTACGGTGGCTCCTGTTGCTCGAGGCCCCGGGGGTGCTCTGGCGGCGCGCGTGCACCCCACCCCTACACCCCGCGGAGGGAGAGAGAGGGGCCCAGGGACTGGGGCTCCCCGGTAGGCTTCCTGGAGGAGATGCCGCGTCTGGCCCTCCTGCACCTCCCGGCTGCCTTGTGGGACCGCGAGCACGAAGCCAGGGCGGCCTCTCGCCTTTCATTACTGGGCCTACGAAAGCAGCAGCCCAGGCAAATATGTAGCTATTAAAATTAATCGCCCTGCGTTGTCAGCTGAACATAATGCAAATTATTTATGGGCTGTCTGCGCAATATTTATCATCGTGCAGGCTCCAGGCGCTTCGTGCCTCCCGGCCTCCCCCGCCCACCCCGGCCCTCGCAGGGCGAAGCTGAGCGCAGGCTGCGGCGGCCAGAGGGCTCTGGGCACCGGAATGGGGTTCCGAGGGCGAGGCCACGCACCAAGCTGCCTTCCAGGCCGAGAGCCTCACTTTAGTTTGTCATTCATTCCACATTTGTTGGCCTACTACGTGTCAAATTAGGAGGTCTCAGAAACCGAGCGGAGCAGGGCGGGGTCAGGTGGGGGAGGGTAAAAACCAATTTTGAAAAATCGGAACCAGACAAGCATCGGCCCTAGGGGCGATGCAGGTCGGGGCACCTTGGCTTCCCAAGTGAATTTGCTGTGGCTCGAGCCTGTCCTCCACCCTGGGAAACCCGTGTTTGCGGAAGGTGGATTCGCACTTAGAGAAACCGAGAGCATCGGAGGTGCCCCATAGATCTGAGTACTACACTGCGAACTAGAACCGGAATTTGGTGTCCTACGAGCCTCAAAACTTGTTTGCAGCTCGCAGATGAAAGATTAACTGCTAATTGTCGAAATCGGCCAACCATTTAGTTTATCACTGCTGGGGGCCCCGTGGTATTCACAGCACTTTTTATATGTAAAAAACAGCCTTAGTACCTCCGAAACAGCTTTTGTGTGGCTTTTGTTTCTCTTTCAAATACCGTGTTTTAAAAAACAGCAGCAACACGCCACCCCACCCCCTCTCCAACCGAGCCTTCTCATTAAAAAAAAAAAAAAAAGAAAAAAAACGCCCAGGAGGAGAAATAATCTATAGGACAATCCCCCCCTACTGGTCGGCGCCGGCGTTAGGGCTTTTTACGCAGATCAAGTCGCCCTGAGCTGCAGAAGTAAACAGGCTTTCTGCACCGCTGCTAAATGAATCACGAGGGGGAGACTGGGGACTGCGGGGCAGGGGGGTGAGGGCCTCGGGATTCCGGCTCGGTGCCAAGGAGGGGAGGGCACAGCACGAGGGGCAGTGGGGTGGGGGCTAGTATACCCTGCCCGGAGGCCTCAAGGCCAGGAAGGTCGGAGGGCGTCCAGCCAGAGGCCCGCGTTCGCAATCTGCGAGGCAGGGTGAAGGCACAGCCTGGGCCTCTATCCCGAGCGCGCCTGGGTGCCACCTGGGGCCGGTCACGCTGCCGTGAGTCCATCTGCGGGGAAGGAGGTCTGGGGACGCTTCCTTCCACGCACAGTTTTAGTAGCTCTGGGCCTTCACGACGCAGAGGCAGGCCTACATCTTTCTTCTGATGTGCATTTTAAGCAAATTATTGACCTTCGTCACTGTCCCCACCCTGACCTCCAACGTCACTTCGCACTTAGCTGACCAAGCCTGAGTCAGGGCCTGCTTCCAGGGTCCTGGGGGGTGGTATGACTATCTATGGCACCTGCTCTCCAGACTAACAGAAGGGTACATAACCAGAAAGGTACTTCGACTTTATATTCTTTATCTGGTTTCCTTTTGAAAATGTGGTTTGACCCAATTTGGAGATCCTTTCTCTTTCCCTTTAACCCCCAACTTTTGACAGGGAGTTTTCTTAGAACATTCCAAAGATTCTCTTATTACTTCAGGAACTTAACTTGGAATGATGTAAAATAAAAGGAGGTTCAAAAGATTAAGTTGCTCTTGTATTCCCTTTATCTCCTACACTCCTGCATGGCTTTGAGGAAGGGCTGGTTTTCACTTTGTTTTGTTTTGTTTTAAACTGGCAAGTCACTGTGTTTTCTAGGGTGAGACTGAACATTAATCACAGTAAAGTGCAGGGGTCATGTTCCATTTACAAAGTGCTTTAACACTTTGGTCCTCAGAATCCCACCTGAGAGGAGCAGGTAAGTGTTCTTGTTCCCATTGTAGAGATGAGGGGAATGAGCACCACCTCCTCCCAAGTTTCAGGAATCTAGTCTTCCTTATTGAAATGGGGCTAGAGCCCAGTCAAACTTGCCTGCTCCTAATACATTCACCCTCCTCCATCTTAATGCCATTTGTAAATGCTACACCTTTTCCTGAGGTCTATCTGCTGGGGCCCAGGCCACCATCCGGGTTGAGGCAGCCCCCTCCACCCACATTTTAGGCAGCTTCTTCCACAGCCTGCAAACTGCACAGGAGGCTCCCAGTGTCTCTTACAACCGTCTGTTTACTCACTTCCCTCCAGCGGATCAATTCCGACACCAGGACTGGGAGGACAATTTAAAAGTGTTTCTGCAGAAAGACCCTCTGCCCTTGCCGGAAGTGTTTTATGGACCTGTGAGCCGAGTTAATCCCAGGAGGGGAGGCAGGATTAGTCCCTGGGTGGGTGGGGGATTCCTGTGTTAAGGTTTTAATCCCTTAAAAGATGGGGGTCGGAGTGGCTTCAGCAATGTGTGCCCCATCCCCATTAAACTCCCAGATTTGGGCCGAGGCAGACGGAAATTGAGGCATGTGTCTCTGGACCCCCAAAGTCTCGATTTTTTACGAGGCCTGGTGTAGGGGGGGCGGAGGGCGCCCCGCGTGGACGCACCCTGGGAGATCAGTATGCACAGAGAGTGCGAGTGGAGAGCGCAGTTGTGTGTTTTCCCCAGGTTTTATTCTTCCAGCCCTGCGGAAAGGAGGAGAGCCGCAACCCGGGGAGGGAGCGGAAAGAAACACTTAATCACCGGCGTCTCGCTGCTCGTCACGCGAAGATGGCAGCGGCTCCCCTGGGTTTCAAGGTTCCGGGAAAGGCGTGTGTTCTGCCTGGAGGCGCGCGGGCTGCTGCGCTCCCTCCCTTGGCTGGGCGGCCAGCCTGGGCTCCTGGAGCCCCCCTCAACGCCAGCAAGTGTGGCTAGGACGGCCAGCTGCCCCTCTGCGGGCCCCGGCGGTGGCGAGGGCCGCTTGTTCCATGGGTCTTCGCAAGCTTAAAGGCTCGAGGAGGTGGGGAGGTGATCATCCAGCGCTGTCTCCGATCACGAAACCCCCCTCTACCGTACTCCCATACACACCCACACTAGGTCCGGGCACGCAGGGTGACAAAGCTGTGGCCAATAGAAGATGTGCGGGCTTAACTCCTGCTAGCTGTGGCCGGGGGCCGAGCCAGCCTTCGCGGGAGAGGGGATTTATCACCACCTACATACTCGCAGGCCCCACAATCTGACCCTCCCCTTTGACCCCAGCCATCAAGAAACACAGAGCTCGCAGCTCTCTGCCAGCCGAGGCCACTTCCCGGAGGGGAGGAAGCAGCTGAATCCCCAGGGGTGTCAGCGTACACAGGGACGCTGGGGAGCAGGACCGTAGCGCGGGGCCCTCCACCCTGACTCTTCCCCGGCGCGGCGCGGCGCAGCGCAGCGCAGCATCGCTTCGGGCTTCCGAAACGCCCGAGGGGTGGGGATGGGGCGGGGCGGAGGGAAGGCGGGCTGCGCGCTGGTAATCCGTGTGTGTGTGTGTATGTGTGTGTGTGTGTGTCCCCGTCCGTCCGTCCGTCCGTCCCCTGTATGAGTAACCAAGAGCCAGCGGTCCCAACCGGGGCTAACTAGCTGGCCTCTCCAGCACCCCCACCACGGGGCTCCGTGCTCAGGGCTGGCGGCTCTAGTGGAGAGGAGCCCGCAGCTGCGGAAGGCGCTGCCGGGCGTCCGGCCAGCTCTTCAAGAGGAGCCCGGGGGTGCATCCGGAGCCCAGGGACCAGTGTGACCCAGCTGCTCCCGCAGGCGGCCGTTTAGCTCCGCCTCTCGGGACCACTGACACTCGTCGATAAGGAGTTCCTCGGCAATCGGCTGTCCCCAGCCCCCAGTCACCTCCGGCGGACGTGACCGCCGGATGCTCTGTGGCGAGGTGGGGGCGAGGGGCCTTTGCACTGCCTTCCTTGACCCCTTCTCTGCTGCGGAGCCATAATAACGTGCTTCTTATGTACGATGCTCTGGAAGTTTCCTTTGCAAAATAAAGGCCAAATTTTTAACTTTGGAAGGTGGTGGGGGTGGGGGTTGTTCAGGAAGTCCTCTCCAAATACCCTCAAACAGCTTGCCTTCGCTACACAACATTGGAGCCGTAACACAGCCCAACTTCCCTCCTCACCCTGTCCTATCTCAAGCTGTGCAGTTTTAGGCAAGCTGCTTAACAGTCTGGGCCCCAGTGTCATCTGTAAAATGAGGTCCACAATAATAGTGTCACTCATAGGGTTGTTTGTTTTGAGGATGAGTTAACACATAAAGTGCCTAGCACACAATGCTACAGTGAGTCGTTATGAGTTTGAATGGGGAGAAGGTAAGAAAAATGTCCAGGTTTAAGTTTTTGGAGGCCAGTATGGAGTCAAGTTTGGGTAGGGTGGAAGGGCACTATCGCCCACAAAAAAAAAGTTAAGAAGGAAAAAATGGGCTGACAGTCTCCATTAGACTTTTCTTTAAAGGCCTGCCGGCATGGTAGTGTAGAGAGGAACGTGGGCTTTAATGGTGCTCATTTAGAATGGATTAATGGGAAGCTCCTGCCAGGGATCAGGCACCATTACCCACCCTCTCCCTGAGGCCTTGGGCACACTTTTTGATGGCTCAAGGCCATCTCCTACATATAAATCAGTTTTTGGAGTGAAATCTACATCCTCTGTGTCTAGAGTTTAATACTGGCCTGGAGCCTGCATGTGGCAGGCCTAGTCCCTGAGCTGTTGGTGGGCCTCATTTTAGGGACACACAAATGCACCAGTATTTATGTAAATAGAATACATCAGATTTCTAATTTCAAAAAGCTTTCCATTTCCTTTGAAATGGGGTCTCCTGTGCAATGGGGTCTGAGGAGGCCTTGGCACCACTCACTCCCAGCCTGTCCTGTCCAAGGTCACTCATAATTCATTAGGTGGGACAGCCTTTTCCCTTTTCAGAGACAACGCAAATGGCCTTTCCCTTACGTGGCTGCCGGCGTTTGCCTAATCACTGAAATGTGCTGGCGGTGCGCTCTCACTCTCAGTTGATCCTTATCAGAACTGTGCGTGCCAGGCTGCCAGCCCCGCGAAAAAACAAAGACACGGGCGCCTCCAGGTTTGCTCCGGAAAGCCCTGGTCACCTCCGGGACTTCCCCTTCACAGCCTCCGGCCCCCAAGACGACGCAGGGCAGCCTCCGGAACAAACCCGCAGCCCGAAGTCAGAATTCCAGTTCTCGAGCGCCACCCGGAGAGTTCACATTTCCTCTCCTCAGAGGCCGAGTGCTGCGCCAGCGAGACTCCGAGGGCGGCGGCAGCACACGGGCGGGGGCGGGGGGTGGGGAGGCCTCCCCGAACCCAGCAGCACGTAAGCAGGAAAAGAAAAAGCAGAGAGGAAAATGTGGACTACAAAAGCAAGAGCCCAGGGCCATCTACTACAAAGTACAAACAATGCCAGGCAGGAGTTTGCAAGGAGTAAGCAACCCCCGAATAGAACATCTAAAATAAATCCCCTTTTAGAGTTAATGTTAAAAGCCCTCGAAGGCGGAGTGCAAAGGGGACCGCGCCTTCTTAGGACACACCGGTAGTGCCAAGGTGCATCATGCTCCCCCGAATCTCCTGCACACACGTTGAATATCAGGTAGAGAGCGAGGTCCTCATCTACCGATTCACCAGTTCTCACAGTATTCATAACTGACTCAACGTGTACTTGATTTTAAAAAAACAACGATTGATCTTGCTTGAAAGATACATGGACAACCTGTATTTAGATGGGCAACTGTCTGACCACATTTGTCTAAGAATCCACGTTTTCTAGCCTGGGAAGCGGCAGGCGGCCCTCGTGGCTCCTCCTTCGGCAGTTTCCTGGCGAGAAGCCCATCCTCCCCAAGCACGGGGAACGGAGGCGGCCACATTAATAGTAGCGGGGAGCCTGCTCTGACCTATACTGTCATTTTTTCCATCGGTCAGAATTGGGCGGCTAAGGGGGGGGTGCTTCTCCTCCGAGGGGCTCTGCACGGATCATTGGGTTTTCCCCGGCGAACTTAACACAGAGGCAAGAGGGGCAGATGGAAACCAGGCCTCCGCTGGCCCGGCGCGCGTATGCGCCGCGTTCGGCAGCTCGACGCAAAGCCAGGGCTGGATTTTCTCTGCCCGGGCGCAGCGGCCTCCCCGCGCCGGCGCGA
The DNA here is from genome assembly GCA_004026545.1 of Mormoops blainvillei. Taxonomy (NCBI): domain Eukaryota; kingdom Metazoa; phylum Chordata; class Mammalia; order Chiroptera; family Mormoopidae; genus Mormoops; species Mormoops blainvillei. Next base: position 18,703 of record PVJD01014316.1, on the reverse strand, counting down.
TCCTCTTTCCCTTGGGTTGAGCAAACGTGCTCGCCTAATTCCGCCCTGGAGACAGCAGCTGTGCGGCGGGAGTGGTGGTGGTGGAGGGAAACACGCAACTTTTCCAACAGAAAGTGTACGCGCACAGGAGAGGTGAAGGCCCACCCTGATTCTGTGCACGTACCGACACAGCATCTAATCAGTGTCACTGCCAGGAATACGCTTCCGCGGCGGGCGACACCCCCGCCCCCGCCAACCTGCAGGAGGGAGGGGGGATGCAAATGGCGTCTCGCGTCGTCCCAGGCTCTGCACAGCTCAGACTGCTGCGACTCGGAGCAGACGTCGCAGCGTGCCAAACGCCGCCACTCTGGAATCGCAAACACTTTGCGCGCCCCTCTCATGCGCCGGGGTCTCGGGAAAAGGAATTAACACCACTCCCCTTTCCGAGGCCATTCCCCCGCCCCCACCTCCGGAAGAACTGCCCTTCCCCGACCAGGGTGTGGGGGAAGGGGTCGCGGGAAACTTTGGGAGACTACTGTTCCGAGCCTTCCCCGCGTGGCGCCGGGGGATGGGTTTCCGGTCCGAGGCCTGACCACATTCCCCCCACTCCAGGCCTCGGACTTGAAACTCGTGGACGACGGAGGGGGGCATTCGCGCCACTCTGGGGTGGGGGGGACACCAAAGTCAAGCGTCCTCAAGGGCTCTGGCGGGTGGCCAAGTTTGAGTCTTTTCCCTCCCACGATGGAGTAGCGCGCGCCACCTTGGGGAAGCGTGAGACTCCTCACCCCCGGCCACGAGGTCACTCCTGTCTTCCAGGTGGGGCCCATGGTTTCTCTACAGTACCTCCTCCTGCTCTGCGGTCCCCGTATCCCCGGGGAGCCCCCAGAAGTGACCCGCACCTTCCCTCGCCCGCCCTCCCGGGGGAGATGTGTGTCATGTGCACCAGGGCTCCGGTCCGAACCCTTCGCAGAGCCATCTCGGCAGCCCTCCCTGGACCCGGCCTCGGCTGATCCACGCCTGGAGCTGCCATACGGGATGCAGCCTCCCCGAAGCATAATGGGGCGCCCCTGGGACGCAGGCAGGTATGGCGGTTCCGGTTGTTCCGGGATTTGCGTGCAAGACGAAAACAAGGCCAGCGATTACAAGAGCGGCGCCTCCATTCTCGAGGTTCAGACGCCCGCGCAGTCTCCGCGTCGGTCCCACGATCGCCGCTCTGGCCTGGGGGGCCCGTTTCAGTACCCCCACGGCAACCTCCCAGCAATTCCCTATCTCGCTTGTGCTGCACCATGCTGAGCTCTAAGCACCCTGGCTCCTACCCCAATCCCTCCATAACTCGAGTGCCTCCCTCGCCCCGGGCTCGGGGCGCTGAGAGTGAGCAGCGCCCCGAGTACGCTGGTTCCACCCTCGGCTGCGAAAGCCGCCGCCCCGCGCCACCCCCGCCCGGCCCGGCCCTTGTCCCAGCCCGGCTCCCCCGCCAGCTGCGCCGCCACCGCCGCACGTGACCCGCCCCCGTCGTGGCTTCCGCTGAGCTGCCTGTTCCGGAGCACAAACAATTTCTGCTCTGACGCGGGGTCTCTCGGGTCCTGGCGTCCTCTCTTCCCTGCCCCCCCCCTTCCGGGTACGAGAACTCAAAACAACTCTCTGACCTTCGGGCCGACCAGCTCCGGCTTCCACAGACTCCCGCATTCCGTTCAAACCCGGCAGCGGCAGCTTCTAAGATTTCACTCCGCGCTGGGCTGGCGGGGAGGGAGTGATTTCTCCGGGAGGGGGTGTCTCAGATCTGAAGAGCCACTTCACGCTCCTTCCTCTCCTCCGAAGTGAGTTTTTAGACTACTCAGAGGTCCTGGGGAAAAGCGAGTCTCAAAAGACACCCCCCCCCGCGCCCCCCGCCACCCTGGTCCCATGCAGATGCTGCCTTGACTGGTGTCTGACCGATTTCCAGGGTCACGGCCCAGCAGCAGAGAGCCTGGCCAGCCTCGCAAATACACCATGCTGTGCACTGTGGCACCGAGTGAGCTGGGCTGGGGTGAAGGGATGACATTAAATAGTAGCTCCCACTCCCGGGCTCTGCACTGACTACTTCACAAGTCGTCTAACTTTCAGATCAAGAAACTGAGGCATGGAGAAAGATCAGTTAAATAACTCGCTCAGTCACCTAGATAGTTAAATGACTTAGTGGGAATTTGAACCTAGGTCTCCCAGAGTCCAGGGTGGTTAAACATTATGTTATAGTGCTCAGGATTCACAGCACAGATCCAGCTACAAAACTTAGTGTTCGCTTGAGGGCTGTATGTTTTGCATGTTGCTTTGTGGCTGGCACATAGTAGGCACTCAGTAGGTATCAGTGGAATGAATGGGCATTCGATTAAATGATTGACAAGAATCTTTGATGACAAATGGTTTTAGAGAAAACAGCCTCAACCATTGTTCCTTCTAAGTGGATTGTTTTACCTTAAAAGTTTCTAGCTGTTTTTTTGAAAAAATGTTTGCAGATAACAGGAAACTCGTATTCAAAATACGTACTAACTTCCCACCTCTATTCACCATCCCCCCCAAATCAGCGCGGGTAGCACTTGAACTTGCTGAGGCACATACCTGAAGCAGCTTTTCCTTGGTCTTAGTCATTTTCCCCTCACCTTGTTCCTTCTCTGTAGGGCTTCTGCTCAGGGTCAGGCAGCCTGGAACTGCATTTGAAGTGATTCTGAACATAGAGCAAGAAGAGAAGAGTGTACCAGACATGGCTCATTGGCTTCCCTTCCACAGGTGGGTAGTGATGGGATGTGGAGAAGGCGGCTTGCAGCTCAGTGGCTAGTTTTTAATTCACTGACCACCTAAGGAACAGTGCCATCCATGTGACTTGCTTCAGAGTCGCAGCCCTCACCAACTGTGAGGTCACATCTCTCGGAAGGCAACCATCTACCTTAACCAGAGCTCTGAGATGCTGGTCAGTGGGACCACATCTACGATTTGGAGAGCTACCACTGGTGCTCTGTGCTGTCCTGCTCCTTGCAGGACCCCAAAAGAGAAGGCAATAAAAAAACCAACCTTCAATGTTTATAGATTTAGATAACCCAATAGAATGCACTTCTATACCATATTGTTATCTCCCATCCTCCTTCATTTTCCAAACCTAATCATTTATCCCTTCTGTCACTAACTGAGCAATCTGAAATGACAAATTTCACTTCGGGTTACCTGAAAGTAAACTTTCTCCTTTTCCAATTTGATTTCTCCCGACATCTGTTGAATGAATGCCTCTGTGGTGTAAGTCATGATACTAGGCATAATGTAGAGGAGGACAATGCCTAGCCTCTGTTTCTGATTATTGATTTAGTCCGTGCTCCCTCTCTCTGCCCCTTCCCTCCCTCTCACTCTCCCTTCCTCCCTCCCTCCTTTCCTCTCTCTTTCTGACTATTGTCTATTTTGTTCATGTTCTCACAATTATTAACCAAGAAATGAAAATATTTATTTTCTCTCTAAGTAACAACCCACCCAATCTTGATTATAAAGCTGGGGTTTCGGCCCTGACCGGTGAGGCTCAGTTGGTTGGGCTTCATTCCACAAAGCCAAAGGTGTCCGGTTCCATTCTATTCCTGGTCAGGGCACTTGCTTGGATTGCGGGATCAGTCCCCACTCGGGGTGGGGTGCGTACGAGAGGCAACCGATCGATGTTTCTCTCTCGCATTGATGTTTCTCTTTCTCCCTTCCTTCCCCTCTCTCTAAAAATCAATAAGTAAATAAATAAAAAATGTTTAAACTGGGATTCCAGCCACCTCTTTTACAGTCTGGTCTGGAATGACCAGTAGGACCCTGTGACCTCAGCCTGTGGCCAGCCCAGGATAGAGGCATCAGATGATTTCCATGGAGGCCTCAGGCCCTGATTTGATGTGGCCTGATGGTAACTGAAAACAGCCTTGCCGAAACTCACATACCCCTTGTGTAGGGGGGACTGGTGACAAGTGATGCTGCACCGGAGGTTCAAGATGCTAATTTGATTTATTATCTTTGTACAGCCTGGGGAGGAGAAAAGGCTCATAAAAGTGTTCTAGGCTGGTCATTCTGAATGTGAGCATTTATTTATCTGCAAAGCTGCCGAATGTCCCTGCAGGAAGTCGCAGGCGCAGCAACCCCTGACTGCACAGACAAAAGTCTCCCCTTTACACAGGCTGCTTTTATTGTTTCCAACAGCTTTGTGCTCTCCCTGGGGATAGAGGAGCTACACATAGGGAGGTTTCTTCCTCTTTTCTCACGCTGCGGAGGAAGTGATGTCGTGGCATTAACTCGGCCTGTGAACCACATCAGAGACAGAGTTGGGAAAAGCTCCGTGCAGGGTGGCATTCTTATGGCCTTCCTCCTTCCCCCAAGGAACCCCAGCCTGGATCTGAGTGTGGGGATGGAGTACGTGCAAAGTTGGCACAAAGCAAGGGAAGCCATACCTGGGCAGAAAGGGCTCCTAAGGGATGGATGCTCCTGACCACTTCGGCCTTTTTCCCGTTAGGAGCAAAGGCCCAAAGGACTTCTGGAGCACTTTTCATTCATTCATTGGACAACATTTAGGGATTACCCACTTTGTGCTGGGCACTGTGCTGGGCCTGGGTACACAATGGTAAGCCAAAGACATGGTCCTTGCCCTTTGGAGCTTACATTCTACTTTTTGCTTGGCACACAGAAGGTTCGGGATGTGGTCCTCTAATCCTGTCGGTCATACCTTCTTAACATCTCTTCTGTGCTCTTCCACATTCTACCGCCTTAATTCACATCCTCGAGGACTCTTCAAGGAACAACTAAACCCACCTTCACCAAACTCACCTCTTCCATCTGCTCATACCACACACTGCTTTAAATCCTTCAAGTAGCAAGAAGGGGAGAGACAAGGGGCAAAAGGGGCACCCCCTTCTAGCTGAGTCAGCCTCCTTTATAAAGATTTCTCAGAAGTTTCACCCAATGATTTCCACTTACTTTTCATAGGCCACCTCTTGCTACAAGGGAGGCTGAGAAATGCTACTTTCGAGCTTGGGTACATTGCTGACTCAAATTACAAAGGAAGGGGGGTGACTATTAGGGTAGGCAACCAGCCACCTCTACTCATAGTCTCATGTGACAGACAGTATGAAAACATTTCCTAGGTGGTAGGAGAGGAGTCAATAGAGACCTTTTGGGGTCATCCCTGTCCTCTGAGAACTATCTTCATCTCCTCCCTGGGGGTGGGGATGGCAGCAGCTTCTATGTTGCTGTGGCTGCAGGTGGAGCCTGCCCCTAGCTGAGCCGCTTCTGTTCCTGCCTGCCTTCCCCCTACCCCCACCAGGGAATGGGAGATGGGAAAAGAGAAAGGTGGTCAGTCAGGGTTGGACTGGTCCCATGATATCTGACTAGTGCAGTCACATGACCCCGTGCTCTAGGGCTCCATGCTTGGGGCTTAATGCTCTGTCGCAGCCATCTTGACATTCTGAATAATACTATCCAATTTATGCTTGGTAGGTGAAGGCTGACGGGATAATGGAATATGCACTAGCACCTTGGAGCCTCAGCTCATGCACCAACCTCCTGCCACTTCCTGGCTTACCTCCCTGAGATGGGTTCACAGATACCTACTTCCCACCTCCTGGCCTCTCATAAACCATCCTGGCCTTGGGACTTCTGCTTCCTTCTGCCCCTGGCAGGGGTCTGGTTGCTAAGTTTGGGAAGGTCAGGTATGTCTTATGACATCTTGGAATGGGGCAAGGTGGCAGTCTTCCCTAATGGGCTGGCAGGGCTATAGCACATGTGGCGGGCCACTTGACTGGGGCCTCTCATGCACCATGGATCCGCACCGAGTATGCCCCAGCATGGAGATTATGATCCCTTGGAAGCCACTGACTGCCATGGGCTGAGGCAGTGGGCATGTGGGAAGGGGAGACTGACTTCCCTGTCCCTGGCTAGGGCCCTGCATTTTAATTTTGTTCTGGGCCCAGCAAATTATGTAGTCAGCCCTGCCTGACTGCAGGGCTATTGTGTTTGAGCCTATGTATGCCAGACCAGGGAAAGCCAGCCTGTAGAAAGGCAGAGAATAATAAAGAAGTTCAATAAGTAACAGAGCGCCTTCAGAAACGTGGGGCCCCAGAGAGGGCAGAGATGGGTTCCTGAAGGGGGTTCACTGTCCGGGTCCTGCCCCCTGAGGAGGCCTGGCTGCACTTTTGCTCCTGTGTTCTTCTCATCAACTGCCTTCTGTTCCTTGTGCTACGATGAATGGATTTCCCTGATTGCCAACTCAGAGTTCCCAACCAAGACCAAAAAAAAAAAAAAAAAAAAGGCTCGGTTTGCAGCTCCCAGTATTGGGCTTCAGTCCCAACTTTGCCATTTAACTGGCTGTGTGATATTAGGCAAGATAGTTATTCTGTCTGGGCCTTTGTTTCCTTAAGAAATGACTGGGCATCATGGTACCAACGCTGGAGGCTGCTATGAGGATTAATCTGTTTGTGCCCCTTCTCGCTAATAGAAGGACTCAAGGCACAAACACATGCAGGAAATTTACAGAAGAAATGACTTCTCTCATCGTTTTCTCAGTACTTAAATACTGCTTATTAATTCGGTTAACTCAAGTGGTTAGAATAGGGTCAAACAAGATAGATGTTATAGGTTTGAGCACTCAACAGGTTTGCTTAGCATATTTCCATGACTAAAGACTAAACCCATAAGGTAGATCTTTCAGTTATCTATTGTTGTGTAGTGAACAGCCCCCAAACTTACTGGTTTAAAATAACAACTATGTTACTATATCTCATGATCTTGTGGGTAAAGAATTGAGGCAGGTCTAGGATGAGTGATTCTTCTGTTCTATGTGGGGTCCCTCAATGGTACTCAGGTGGTAGACGTGCTGGTCTGGAGGGTCCAAGTTGGCTTCAGGTACACATGTGTCATTTTGGTGGGGATGGCTGGAAAGCTGGGCTCAGCTGGGACTATAGAATGTGGCTCCTACCTGTATCCTCCAGCATGGTGGTCTTAGGGTAGTAGTACTTCTTACGTGGTAGCTCAGGTCTTGTAGAGAGGGTGTTCCAAAAGACCAAGACAGAATCTAGAAAGCCTCTTCTGATCTAACCTTGGACATCATGCAGTACCACTTCTGCCAATTCACTTAGTTTTGGGGGAGTCACAAACTCACCCAGATTCAAAAGCAGGGGACTATATAAGGGCATGAATATCAGGAGGCATGGGCCACAGAGGGCGTCTTTGGAGGCCAGCTATCATAGTGGACCAACTGCTCTCATGTTTGTGCCCTGAGAGGCAAAGAGTGAGTATGTGGATGGAGAGCTCAAATCCATCACCATATGTCACCAAAAAGATTCCAGGAAATCTTGAGCAGGAGATGGAAAGGTTCTGTGAATATCAGCCCTTGTAGACTGTCTGAGAACTACTTTGGGTGTTAAACCCTAGTCCTGCTTCAAAGCCAGCCTTTGGGGCTCTTGAGTTTACAAAACAAACAGACAAAAAACCCAACAAAAAACTTCTCAGATTCCTATAACAGACTTACTATAATTATTTCCATTTTCCATATGGTGAAACTTAATTAAATTGTTTAGAATCATGGCTAGAAAATGGCATGGCTGGAATGTGAACCCAGATATATCTAATGCCAAAGCAGTAGGTCATTTTACAGTTTACAGTTTAAGTAACTTTCCCAGGGTCACTCAGAGAAACCAGAAATTCAATTCAATACCCCCTCTTGGTAATGCTTAGCAAACTGAGAATGAAAATTTCTTCTGATAGAAAATACATACAAACAAAACTTACAAGAAACATTGTATTTAATAGTCAAAAACTGAAAGCTTTCCCCGCTGAGATCAGGAACTACACAAGGATGCCTGCTATTATTTCTTCTATTCATTATTATGCTGGAGGTCATAACCAGTGCAATACAGCAAGAAAAAGAAATAAAAAGCACCCAGATTGGACAGGAAGAAATGAAACTGTCATTATTTGTAGATGATATGGCTGTGCACATAGAAAGCCCAAAAAAACCTACAATCCAACTATTAGAATTAATAAAGGAATTCAACAAGTTCACTGATTTTAATATAGGGCTCTTGTGAGGATTCAATGAGATGCTTATATCAGATACTAAACCCTTACCTATTTAAGTCTCACAACGACCTCTCTTTGGCCTGTGGCACTGGTGACACTTCATCCTCGACATTCCCTTTACCCTGGATTTTTTGACACTATCCTCCTTTGTGTCCCATCCTCCTCTCCCTCTGGACTTCTCTCCCAGCCCCCTCTTCTGGTATCTGCTCCTACAATGTTGGCCGTACTCAGAGTTCTCCACAAGCAGTGCTGTGGCGGGCGCACCTCCATAGTGTTCTATGTGCATTGCACCTCCCACTGTTGTTCAACACTTTTATCATTTCTTCCCTCGACCCTCTCACTGGCCTAAAATACACAAAACATAAAACTTAACTATTCTAACCATTATAAGTATACAGTTCAGTGGTATTAAGTACATTTGTACTGTTGCACAGCCATCACCACCATTAGCCTGCTTCTGGTCTTGCTCCCTTTATATCCATCTGTCACACGGCCACCTGTGTAAACTTCCTAAGATGAAAACTTGATATTGCCATTTTTTCCCTGCTTAAATTCTTTCAAGGCCTGGAGACATCTTAATTAAATTTGACATTCTCTGCATGGCTTAATAGCCCTCCATCATCACTGTCCTGCTTTCTCCTGATGCACCAATGCATGTCCTCTCTGGCTTCCACGTATGTCTGAATTTGGGTACCTCCAAAAGCTTACCCTGAGCCAAGGATTTTGGGGCATAAGAGAGGTGATTCCAGGAAGCACAGTGAGGGAATGGGGATTGAGACAGGGAGGGGAGGAAGGCCAATCAAGCGTGTAATAGTGAGTGGGTTGCCAATGTGGGCAACTGGGGCTTGATCCTGCTGGTGCCTGTCTAGGGCCCTGTGTGACACACCCCTCAGAACTGCCCCAGTGAAGGGTGAAGAAGCTGGAGTATTTATTCAACTCTTGTTCAGTAGTGTGCTGGTAAACCAGCTTTCTGGGAGAACAAAGGGTGCCACAGCTTGCACCGTTTGCCAGTTGCCACAATGTAAATATTCCCACTGTGGCTGATTTTAAGCTACCAATGGTTTAACAACTGGCTTGCAGCCCTGGCCGGTGTGGCTCAGTTGGTTGGAGCATCATCCTGTAAGACAAAGGGTCTCAAGTTTGATTCCCTGTTGGGGTGCACACCTAGATTGTGGGTTCAGTCCCGGGTCCGGGCACCTCTGAGAGACAACTGATCAATGTTTTGCTCTTGTATTGATGTTTCTCTTCCTTCCTTCCTCTCTCTTTAAAATTGGTGAGCATGTCCTTGGCTTGCAAATTTTCTGAATATGTAACAGTCAGGATCTCCAGAGCTAGTACCATTGCTTTAGCACATCCCTGCTCTCATTCCAAATTAGTTGAGGGTTATTTCTGGGAAGCTGGGCACTTAGGACTGCACACATGGTGGCCAGCTGAGCAGGCTTCAGAGGCCAGAGACCACCTTCTAGTGGAGTTTCAGGAAGTCCTCATTGTAGTTGGGAAGTCTTTTCAGGTGCCTTCACGGTAGATGGAGGGACATGGATGGGGCACCAATAGAGTTTTCTGTAAGGTCCCTGCAGGGCTCATCCCCCTTGTTGTGAAGGCCTGCTCCTCCTTAGCCTTTCTGCTGAGCTGCTCATCCATCAATACTCAGCCATGGTGTCACCACCTCTGCGAAGCCCTCTCTGCCTTCCCACAAACCATCTTTGCTCTCATTACAGCTCCAGTGCAAGTCCTCGGCTTGTTAATTGTGACCCGTCTTTCCCCCTCACTGGACTGCAAGCTGCCAAGGCCAGGGATGTTGTGTATTACTTTCCATAATCACAGTCTTTAGTCCAGTGCCCAGCACCAGCTTAGCTACTTAATAAGTAAATATTTCACCCTACCTGACTCAGCACATAGTAATGGTTGAGTCAAATTAGCACTCTCCCCCTCCCCTGTTTATATACCCACTGCTCAATCAATCAATTGGTCTCTCTACAGCTTTATTGCATATTCCCATCCGTTTCCAAAGAGATCTTTAGGCAGCAAGCAGGTGCTTCCTTTCCCGTGAAGGTGTGAGCGACCATATTTTCTGAAGCAATGATCAGGACACGTGATCTGACACATGTTCCAACACATGGTCTGACAATGGGATAGAATATTTTAAATCACCACCGTCTCAGAAAATCCGGGCTGCGTGGTTCTGTGTAGAACAGAGCCAGGAGTCATGGCCTTGTAATGCATACCCAGAGCAGGCAGGAGTTCTGTTTTAAAGAGCTCTGTGATTTTAAGAGCTGCATGTGAAGATAGCTGAAGAGAAGTTGATTTCTGTGGCACTCTAGCTGGAGTGATCGTAGGGAGCAGGGAAAAATTTGTGGCAGAAACAAGCTCTCATTAAGACCATATGCTGTATTTCTAATCGATGGCTCTTAGAAGTAATTCCCCGACATTTCATTCATTTTTACTGCCTCCCCTTCAGGGGCAGGAAGAACGGTGTTGTTAGCCTGCGTTTATAGATGAGGGTATTTAGAAACAGAGAGGTTAAATGGCTCAGCCCCAGTCACAGAGTGAATCAGAGACACCGCCAGCTTCGAATCCAGAATTCCGACTTGCGCTTCTGTGCCAAGATCCCTCGGGGCACATTTCCTCTCTAATTTGCATAAATCATCAACATTTTTTTTCCAAGCTTGTGCTGAGAAAGCCCCTTTTCAAACAGCGGAAACTCCCTTTGCCTTCTGTCGCCTTAGTTTTATTTTATGAACCAAATTCTTTTACTTCAACACGTAGACTTCCATTTTCCCTTCCATTGAGCCCTTTTCAAAAGAGGTCGTGACCTTTGCTTCTAGATGCAATGGAAATGGCTGAGCCCAAATAAAATAAAACAGATGAACTGGGACCATATAAAATGTAATTTCAACTAATGTTTAAACTCCCATGCAGTTGATGATAAATCTTGGATCCTGGCAGGTTATCAGAAAAATAAGAGTGGATACATGGTGCTACCAGTGTTTGAACCCTGTTGGGTGTAAGACGTGCCTCCAACTTTGGGAGCAGATTCACGGGATTAGAAATAAGAAACTGGACATACCAGGGTCATGCAAGTTTTGAGAAATTTCAACTTGGAAATATGTAAGGAGTTATACCTGAGATTGATGGTAGGTAAACTTGGGTTTCTAATCACCAGCATAATTATAGAATTACTCACGATCCTTTCACAGGTTCTTAGCCCGTGACCTCTTCTGTCTGCTGGTCCTTAGGTGACTTCAGCATTAAAGTTTCTTGGCATGAATTGCAGTGCCTGGAATCCCAGGTCAGCACTTAGCGTGGTGCTGATGCTCACAAAATAGTAATAATCCTCTGGAAAGTAAAAACATATGCAATGTGTTTGGGAAAACCTTCCCTTCTTTATCAAGAACATTAGATAATCCAAATAATTTTTGGCCCGTCTGTTTAACCATTAGTAAAAATGGAGTTATCTCTATTCAGAATTTTTGGTAAAATAAAATTGAGCATAGAGAAAAAGTTTTTTGTCTACATGCTAGAATAATTTGCTTTATTACTTATCACATTAGTCAGCTATTGCTGCAGTAATGCTATGTAACAAAAGTTTTAAACATACCAAAACTCCGTGGCTTAAAATGTTTATTTCCTGCTCATAGGCAGGTAGGTGGGCTGGAGTTCTGTTGATCTCAGCTGGTTTGACTGCACTCTGCAAGTTGTGTCTAGGCCTGCTCTACATGTCTCCTCATTCTCCTTGGACCAGCAGCTTCCTGGGGCATTCTCATCCTATGGCAGATTGCCAGAGAGCAAAAGGCAGGCCAAATGGTGCAAACACATTTAAACCCTTCGCTGGCATCGTATCTGCTCACATTCCATTGGCTAAAGCAAGTCACAGTGTCAAGTCCAAAGTCATTTGGCAGGAGAGCATAAAGCCCAAGAAGGAGAGGGAGGTGATTGAACATTTGCTGAACAATATTTCAGTCTCCCACAGTTATCATCCCTAATTGTCTGTGTTATGGGTTGAATTGTGTTCCCACCAAATTAATACTTTGAAGACTTGACCCACCCCCCACCCCAGACCTCAGAATGTGTCTGCATTTGGAAATAGGACCTTTAAAGAGGTGAGTAAGTTAAAACGGGGCCATTAAAGTGATCCCTAAAAGAGGGGAAAATTTGGACACACAGAGAGACACCAAGATCATGGGCACACAGAGGAAGGGCCATGTGAAGACATAACAAGAAGGTGGCCACCTGCAAGTCTAGGAGAGAGGCCTTAGAATAAATCAGCCCTGGTGACACTTTGACCATGGGCTTCCAGCCTCCAGAACTATGAGAAATAAATTTCTGTTTTCTAAGCCGCCCAGCCTGTGGTATTTCGTTAGGGCAGCCGGAGTGGGTTAATACAGCCTGTAAACCCCTTGTGGGTGACTCAGGGTTGTGTCTTTCTTGTGTTGTCCCTCCATAGTACTTAGCACATTACCTTGCATATATATTTATGTATATTTGGTGAATGAATAAAATTCTAATTTTCAAAATCAGTAATTATTTATTTTACCAACCAGAACACAATGGTTGCAAATGTTAGAAACCCACTTAAAGTTGTTCAAGCAAAAAAGAAATATTTCTTGGGTCAGATGACCGGGGTAGCTTCTAACATCTAAGAAGTGATACCAGGAACCAGTGACTCAGGTGTTGGCGCAGGGGACCACACCTGCCAGGTCCTCTCTCCATGCTCTCTCATGGAGGCACTTGCCTTTGTTCTTGCAGAGAAAATGGTTGCCATGAGAATATTATATTTTCAAAAAATGGTATCACCCATCCCAGACCCTTGTCTTACAAATTGACTTTGACATTCCTCCCATCAAGAGGTGGGATCTATGTTTTCTACCCTTGAATCTGGGTGGGTCTATGACTACCGTGAAAGTGACACTTTCACGTGTCAATTCCAAGGCTAGGTCATAAAGGACCATACAGTATCTGCCTTGTTATTCCAAGGCTAGGTCAGAAAGGACCAAACAATGTCTGCCTTGTTCACTGAAACATTGCCTTTGGAGTCCTGAGCTGCCACGGCAGAAATCTGAGGCTGCCATGCTGTCAGGAAGCCCCAGCTACATGGAGAAGCCACATGAAAGTATTCTGGCTAAGAGTCCCAGCTGAGGTCCCAGCTGAGGTCCCAGCTGAGGTCCCAGCTAATAGCCAGTATCAAGCACCACATGTGGATGAAGATGCCTTCAGTGACTCTACATGTGAATCAGATCACTCCTGACCTTCGAGTCCTCCCTGTTGAGGCCTCAGATATTGGGGATCAGAGAGAGACAAGTCTTCCCAGTGTTACTGGTTGAGATTCCTGACCCAGAGAATCTGTGAGCATGGTAAAACAGTTGTTTTATGCTGCTGCCTTTTGACATAATTTGTTACACAGCAATAGTAAGAGGAATAAAGAGCACAGAATTACATCTTTACAGCAACCCCTTCACTCACTCTTTAGAATATTCTGGGAAAGATCTCCAGTTGGCCAGACTTGGGTCACATGGCTATCCCTGGAGCCAACTGCTCAGTTCAGGTGGAAGTGGTGTAGCTCTAACCTAGTTTATGTGTTCATTCCTGAGTGGTGGGGGATGTCATTACTGTCAGCCATACCAGAGGGCCACAGCTGGAGCTATTCCCTGAAGGTGGCAGGGGTGGTATTAGAAGAAGGGATATGAGAATGTGTTCTAGGCAGACTAAAGTAATAGCTACATTCTATCACCTTTACTTTATTTGGTAACCTTTTTGCTTTTGAAAGTTTAAGATGGTTTCTTTTAAAAGAAAACTGGAGACCAGGGTCTATTACCTACAAGCTGTGTGACTTTGGGCAACTTACTTTGCCACCAGGAGCCTAATAAGGATATGTTTTATACTTCTCTAGCAAGTTGTTAAGAACTTGTTAGAATCACTTTTCATTTTAGTCAAAATTCGCGTGGGGTCAGTCATCACTTGGGAGCAGGGACTTCAGCATCTTGGGGGAAGTGTCCAGATTGCTGCATTAATTTCCACACAACTGCCATCTTCCCGTTTTTTACCCCAAAATACACATGCATATGCACCAGTCACATGATGTATGCACACACATTAAATATATATTTTTCATGTATTCCAAAAATAACCAAACTTTTCTTCTTTTCTGAAAGCCAGTAATATTTTTGCAGCCTAGAAATATTCCTAGTGCTCTCTTTGGCAGCACATATACTAAAATTGGAAATGTTTCTAGGGTCGCTATTCTCTACCAGGGATCAGCAAACTTTTTCTGTACAGGGCAGAGAAACAATATTTTAGGCTTTGTGGGCCATAAGGTTTCTGTTGCAACTATTCAACTGCCATTGCAGCAAAAACAGCCACAGGCTATCTACAAGCAACTGGGTTTCAACAAAACTTTATTTGCAAAAACAGGTGGCTGGACAGATTTGATGTATAGGCTATAGTTTGCTATAGAATCTATAGCAGCACTGTCCAATAGAGATACAGTGCAAACCACATTTGTAGCTGCAGGGAAAAATGCCTCCCCAGTGTCAATTCTCTGCATGCAGTAGTAGTACCAGCTCCCCTCTTGTTGGAGAAGGTATCTAGGCAGAGCAGCCAAGATACGAGGATGCTAGAGGAAGGAAGTTATGAGAGTATGATGAACTGTCTTCTGCACTTGCAGGTGATCTCAGGCACGCCAGGGAGAGAAGAAACAAGACATCAATGGTGTTCGCCTCAGGGAGCCAACCTGAGGAGGAAGCCTATGCCTCGGAAGGCAGAACAGTAGCATAGGGAGGTAGTAGGGCATTGGAGATGTTACATTGTTGCTGGATGAAGGCTTGCCTGAAGCTAGCTAGATCTACCTCTGGAGTCTAAGATTATGTGAACCAATATATCTCTCAATCAGTATTTAAGCTTGTTTCAGTGAAGGGTTCTATGTCTTGTAATAGAAAGCAGTTTTTATTGTTCTAGAAATTGGATTAATTATCCCAGCAATTCTTTGGACGCTGAATATTCTTAATAAGAGAATTGAGTTTGGCAATTGCACATGGCAGCCTGGTCAGTGCAAGGCCCAGCCTGTCAGCTAAAGCAAAGTGCAAACAGAAATACATGCGATCATTAAAGGATATGTGCATAAGATCATTAAAAAATACGTGGCATATACATACAATGGCATTTAAATCAGCCATAAAAAAGAAGGAAATCGTGCCATTTGTGACAACATGGATGGACCATTATACTCAGTGTAATTAGTCAGAGAAAGACAAATACTCAGTGATCTCGCTTGTATGTGGAATCAAACAAACAAACAACAAAAAGAAAACCCACCAAGCTTATAGATACAGAGAACAGATTGGTGGTTGACATAGGCAGGGGGTGGGGAAAATGGGTTAAGGAGGTCAAAACATACAAAGTTATAAAGTAAATAAGTCATGGGGATGTAATGTGCAGCATGGTGACCCTAGTTAATAATACTGTATTGCATTTTTAAAAGTTACTAGGAGATTAAATCTTAAAAGTTCTCATCACAAGAAAAAAATTGTAACTAAGTTTGGTGATACATGTTAATTAAACTTACTGTGGTGATCATTTTGCAATATATATTGTACAAATGTCAAATCATTACTGTTGTACACCATAAACTAGTAAAATGTTATATGTCAATTATATTTCAATAAAAAAAAACAAAACACACCATCAGCCCAAAAAAGACCAGGTCAGGTATGGTAGGTTGGCTCTTTAAACACTGATTTTAACTCCCCTTTCTCTGAAAGTCCTTTAGAGCCAGAGCCAATAATCCATTTTCCCAGACATCTGTGCAGTAGGGGTGACCATGTGACTCCTCCTAGCCAGCGGGACACAATCAGAAGTCAGCTGGCATGGCCTCTTCAGCTGCTTTCTCCTTTTTCTGGAGCAAAGGCCTGGGGCTAGAGATGCAGCCACCATTGCCAAGGCTGAAGGAGGGGGAGACAGGTCCTGGCTCCTTCTTGCTTTTGTGGGCCACCCTTCCAGACCTGGACTGTATTACCCTGACTTCTTCCTGCCTGAGACAAATCAGTTCTTTTTTCCGTTAAGCCACCACAGTTGAGTTTCTATTATGGGCAGACGAATGCAGTCCTGTATGCTACAGGATTCTGTAAGCCTCTTTACTTTGACTAGAATGGTCTTTTACAACCTTGCCAAGGATCTTGGGCATGTGGGAGACATCAGAAGGCTGAAACTATGGCCGGGGCTACAGATCCAAATTAGGGCAGGTGAAGTGGGCATAGGAGAGCTAAATGACCATGGGAAGAGCTATGTGAGCTCACTTAGAAAAACCTTCATGGGATCTCAGGGAGATAATATAGGTTTGGCTGGTGAATCAGGAGCCAGTTCCTGCCCCTCATTGATGTAGGCTATTGCTAAGTAAAAGTGTCCAGATCCCAATTCCAACTTGTGGGGAACCCCATACCACCAATAAGCAATGCTCTGGACACCAGCATGGCCTCCCACAATTCAGCTCCAGTCTGACACTCTCTATCCGGTGAGAGCATCGAATTCCACAGGTGAAGGGCTCAGTCCCACAAGGCTACTCCCCTTCAGATGCCAGCTGCAAGTCCAGGTTGTCACCTGTGTTTTTGACCAAATGGCTATAAATCAGATGTTCCCACCACCCTCTCCTCAGGTTCACTCACTTACTTAGAGCAGCTCACAGAACTCAGAGAAATATTTTACTTAGTAGATCACTGGTTTATTATAAAAAGATACAACTCAGAAACAGCCAGGTGGAAGGGCTGCACAGGGCAAGGTGTGGGAAAAGGGGCACGGGGCCTCCAGGCTCTCTCCAGGCCGCCACTCTTCCCAAATCTCCACATGTTCAGGGTGGAGGCTCTCTGAACCTTGTCCTTTAGGGTTTTTGTGGAGGCTTCATTAGATAGGCATGATAGATTAGATTATTGGTCATCGGCGATCTATTCAATCCTGAACCCCTTTCTCCTCCCCTGGGGTCAGGAGGGTTGTACCAAAAGTTCCAATCCTCCAATCGCAGGGGTGGTTCCTCAGTGATGAGCCCTATTCTTCTAAAAGTAGCCTCATTAACATGAGAAAAGATACTGTTATGGTTATCACTTGTCTTCACTTAAGAAATGCCAGTGGTTTTAGGAACTCTGCCAGAAACTGAAGTTTGGGAATGGGGAAAAAGTAGGTTTACAGTTGTGAGTACACGAAACACGAGTTTATTTTTGTATTATTTATTAATTATTGTATTATTTTCCATACAAACAACTGTAAAGCTACTTCTGTCACACCCTGTATTTTTTTTTATAGGGAGAGGGGAAGAGAGGGAGAAAAAGAGGGAGAGACACATAAATGCGAGAGAGAAACGTAGATTGGTTGCCTCTTGTAGCCGCCTCAACTGGGGACTGAACCAGCCACCCAGGCATGTGTCTCGACCAGGAATCGAACCAGCGACCTTTCACTTTGCAGGATGACGCCCAACCAACTGAGCCATACCAGGCAGGGCACGCATCCTGTATTTCGTATTATAAATCACACTATCACAGTGAGTCTCCCTTGGGTTCTACCAGGGGTGAGTTACTAGAGGCTAAACAACAATCTCAAGCATCATGATCACAAATATCTCATATTTCTCTAGGACCTGAGTTGTCACCAAGCCCTTGTCCCTCATGAAAAAGGCCTGACGTTTTAGCTTCTTGCATTTTTAGGAATTCCCATCATTCTCTCCACTTCTTTTCACTGGTAGTTTATGGCATTAAAGAAAAAGCAGCCATCACAACAAATTTCCTTTTCTTCTTGCCTTTCCAGAAGGAAACCTAAGTGCTGGTATTATTTTCCACTTTTAATCACGGCTTGACAAAGATGGAAAGTTA
Source organism: Mormoops blainvillei (assembly GCA_004026545.1). Lineage (NCBI taxonomy): Eukaryota > Metazoa > Chordata > Mammalia > Chiroptera > Mormoopidae > Mormoops > Mormoops blainvillei. Next base: position 818 of record PVJD01014316.1, on the reverse strand, counting down.
AGTCATGTAATTGCTTTTGTGTTTTGTAGTTCTTTTCACTATTTTGGAAAAAAGAAATAGTTCAATGGATAAAATGTGGGTTTACACCAAACCCCAAACATCACGAGCATTAATGGCAACCATGTGTTATTCCTGAGAATATGCACCTAATTTGTTTGAGGAGGGAAAAAAAATACCACACTTCTCAACTTGTACACGGAGTGAGCCAAAGAGTTCCAAAGGCATGTTTGGGGACAGATAGCTGTCTCAGGTATCCCAGAGCAAAAAAAAAAAAAAAAAAGGATTTTGTAAAAACTTAAGATGTAGATTACAATAGGAATACTTGAAGCAAGATTGCCTTCCCAAAACTCTTGAGTCATAAAACATCTGTCTCAGAATGGGAAGGCTGGGGATGCCTTCAGGCGCCTTCTGCCTGGATTGTTCACAAGTGACTAGACCAGCATGTGACCCTCTGAGCAGAGGCCAAGAAGAGGGGATATAAACAGGTGGAACTGCAACTCGATCATGAGTGCCCGCTCCTGAGAATGGGGCCAGATGGGGCTCTCTACCCACACTAATCCTTCCTTTCTCGCCCGTTGCGAAAGCCTCAGGTGGGATAGCAATGGTAGAGAAATGAACTCGGAGACCCACTTGGTTCCAATGCCCCTGACTTTATCCCACTAAATCACGATTTCCTGCTGGAAAAGCCCGTGCAGCATTAGTGTCTGTGTGTGTAAATTTAGTGCCTGTGCAGGAGGTAGAAATAGCTAGAATCAGAGCTGTGGTTGGAAGCACCCCAGCCCCAAATTGTAAAGTGGGTAGGAATTTTTTGCTTGGTC
>PVJD01014315.1:0-29672 GCA_004026545.1 Mormoops blainvillei | reverse complement strand
TATCTTATAAAGTCACAGTACCCATTAGAAGGAAGCAATGTAATCAGGTTGATATAAATATATAGATAGATGATAGATGCAGCTATAGATGAAAATATAGATACAGACACAGATATAAATATATAGATATGGATATAGATATATGGTACTGATATCTATATAATCTCACTTACCCAGTACAAGTATTTACAAAGGGTTCTTCAGGGCAGCGTTTGCTATTAGAAAGTAAGGACAATAAATGATAATACTAAGGGAAACATTTAGTTTTATCTATGATGTTTTATTTCCCTGAGAACAAAGAAATATTTTGAAGCTGATATAAAAAAAGAAACAAAAGGAAACATAAAAGGAAGGGCAGGAATGTGAAAGAAAGTTAAAGAAAAGGACCAGAAACAACAAAAGAAGTTACCAACCACCAAAATGCCAACAAAATTCCTGCAGGCAATCAGAAATGCATATAAAACTTAGAATCCATAATTTTCTTCCATTACAATAGCTGGCACAAAGGTAACAAAATGCGATCAGTTCTGAATAAGAGTGGAAAGCTCTGGTAAATGCAGTCATGACTTAATCAACCACAGGGAAAATAAATCACAGACTAGTGTATGGAAACAGGCAACAAGAGATACCTGTGATTAACTGAAAGTGAGAAAAAATCAAGAGGGGTTGTGAACATTTAAGGAAAGCATTAGACTTGGAAATGCACAGTCCTGGAAATTTATTTTAAGTCCTCATGGAAAATAGGCTGTGGTAGACCAAGCACATTTAACATCCAGAGCAGATCATTTTTTCACACCTCCTCCTGCATATGACAAAATTTTTAGTAATAATAATGCACAAATCAGCAATACCCATTATTTTCTTGATTTGTCCTTCAGTATTAAAACAAACTCCTAATGACTTTTAAAGGAAGAAATTTTAATCTTAAGGATGTATTCCAATCCAGTAAAGTTATTTTATATATAATCTAAAATTTAAACTACCAAAACAACATTAAAAAATTGCACCTCTCAGTTAACACTGTGGTTCACTGCTATAAAACACTGATACAAATAAAAACTGCAAGTAGTCAAATAGGTTGGTAGGTTTGAAGTAATTCAAGATCATTTCTTATCTCCACAATTACTATGCTTTCATTATTTACAGTCTATTCTTGAAGTGTAAGAATAAGTAGTACCAGAGGAGTTGGAAACAACACCTGTGTCTGAAAGAGTTTGAACTGTCTTAAGTTGGTGTTAGCCACAAGTCCTGAATATAAGGAGGGGAGAAAAATCTACTTAAAATATCTCAGGCAAAAAAGTTATTTCTTGATTGATATAACCTAAATGTTCAGGACTGCTTCTGGCTACATACACAGACATGGCTGACTCTAGGGTCTCAGTAATGTCATCAGGACTAGTCCCGTCCATATACTCCTTCTCTATTTCTTTCCGTCTTTTCCTCCCTCAAGGTTTAGCTCAACCTGACTCTGCATTACCAAAATCTCAGGCAGACTCTGTTCATCTGAGGGTTGCCCAGTATATCCACTCTTGCAAATTTATAGCTTTCTGTGTATTTGAAAAGTGTAAAGCTTATCTAGTTTCCTTCATCAAATGCCATGATATTAACACTGGTTAGATAATAAGATCACACTTGCATTTATCATTACAGTGGGGTTATGCAATGATTTCATTGTCTAAGTTTAGTAGCCAGCCCCTCTCTGGAATTCCCCATCCAAATGACACCAGATAATCATGGGAATATAGTTCTGCAAAGGAAATTGGGAACACTTAGCAGAAAAATGGTGAACAGATAATAAGGTCATAAACCATGACCCAATTTGCTAATACTACTTCAGATGGATGGTGACATATTTTACTTTTGAATAATCATTTGCATAATTTAGCATGGGATGCATTAAAGCCCATGATTGACAACGTTTCATTTTTTAAAAATTAAGTGAGAGGTAGAGGTCAAGTTAAGTAATTTAGAATGACTGTATAATAAAAGTCATGGGAATAAGTTATAATTAATCAGGATTCATTGTTCCAGATTCCACAGACTCCATGTAATGTAGTTTGAAAATATTTGGCTAAAGGCAATTGGCAAAAAGAAAAGTGTTTAACATTACAATTTGGTAAAAACATTGATTTGACCAGAATTAGGGTCCCTAGACACTACCATCACATTATTACAGATATTAGTAAGCAGCAGAATGTTTTTATAAACTTCTGTGAATCTTCAAGTATTTTGCTTGGTTTTGAGAACTCATATGATTAATTAAATGTTTATTTAAAATTATAATACATATAATATAATATAATTTATTCAATTATCCTTGTTTGTCTAAGTTGGAATATTGTGAAGTTAAAATACTTAAATATCTAAAAGCAGAGGATTAGTTGGAACTAATTAAATTTCCAACTAATTTATATAACCAAAATGTACATATATGTACATATATCTTTAAAATATAAGCCAAGGCTAGTGGGACTGTGGGCAATTTTATAATATTTTGCTTTTCATGTTTTCTATATTGGGCATGGAATTTTGGTGACAAAAAAATAAAACATGAAAAATGTAATACTCAGGTATAAATCTAAAATATAAACGTACAGATCCAAATGACAAAAACTACACAACTCTGATGAAAGAAATCAAAGACAAATAAATGGAGTGATATGTCATGTAAATGGACAAAAATGATTAATATTGTCAAGATGTCAGTTCTTCCCAACTTGATCTACAGATTCAGTGTGATCCAATAAAAATCCAAAAATTATTTAGTGGACATGAGTAAACTGATTCTAAAGTTTATATGAATGGGTTCAGAATAGCCAACACTATGGAAATTAGAATAAAGTCAAAGAACCAACATTACCTAACTTTGACAGTTACTATAAAACTACAGTAGTCAGGGTAGTGTGATATTGGGGAAATAGTAGGCAAATAGATTAATAGATCAGATGATGACCCCCCCTCAAATAGACCCACATAAATATAGTCCTCTGATCTTTGACAAAGGAGAAAAAACAATTCAATGGAGAAAGGGTACTCTTCCAAAAACGGTGCTGGAAATCCTGGACATTCATATGTTAAAATGAGGAATCTAAATACAAACTTTACATCTATCGCAAAAATTAACTCAGGAAAATAGTTACACTTCCAGTCAAGGCGGCATAGGTAAACATGGCTTGCATCCTCACACAACCACATCAAAATTACAGCTAAACTATAGAACAACCATCACTGAGAACCAGCAGAAATCTGGTTGAATGGAAATCTGACAACTATGGAATTAAAGAAACCACTTCCATCCAGTATGGTAGGAGGGGCAGAGACAGAGAATGGGCTGGTCCCAAATACAAATGTGGTGGATAAAAATCCGGGAGGGATGTCTTGAGAGCAAGGAGTCTCAAGCCTACACCAGTCCTCCCAGCCCAGGGTTCCAGTGTCAGGAAGAAAAGTCCCCATAACTTCTGACTGCAAAAACCAGCAGGGGCTGAGGTGGTGGAAGAATCTTCTAGAGTCCCAAGCAGTTCCTCCTACAGAACTGACACACGAACTTACTCAGACCCACTCCCTCTGAGCTCCGGCACTGGGGTAGCAGCTTGAAAGTCACCAATGGCATATGGGGAGGAACTGAAGTGTCTGGCATCAAGGCAAGAGCTGGGGAAGAGCTTTCTCCCAGAGAGAAAAGCGGGCAGAGCCACACATTTCTGAAAACAAAAATCCGAAACAGTGGCAATACTGAATGCTCATGAGGATGCGGACAAACAGCAACTCTCATTCATTGCTGGTATAAAGGCAAAATGGTACAACCAATTTGGAAGACAGTTTGGCAATTTCTTACAAAACCAAACATACTACCATACGACCCAGCCATTGCACTCCTAGGTAATGACTTAAATAAGTTGAAAACTTATGTTTACACAAAAATGTGCACATGAATGTTTACAGCAGCCTTATTTATAATTGCCAGCTTATAAGCAATAAAGTTGTCTTTCAATAAGTGAATTGATAAACTGTGGTATATCCATGCAATGGCTTGTTATTAGCAATAAAAGAAATAAATGCCTAAGGTACGAAAAGATTATGGTGAACTTTAAAGCATATTGCTAAGTGAAAGAGGCCAATCTGAAAAGGCTATACTAAAAAAAGCTATATTGTATAATCCCAACTATATTATATTTTGGAAAAAAGCAAGACTTTGGAGACAGTGAAAAGATCAGTAGTTGCCAGGGATTCTGATGAGAATGCTGTGGAAAAGGGATAAGTAGGTAGACCACAGGGTATTTTTAAGACAGTAAAATTAATTTTGATGGTATGTAATTGTGGATTCCTGTGATTAAAAATTCATCGAAACCCATACAAACAGTGAACCCAAATGTAGAGTATGGATATTTGTTAAAAATAATGTATCAACATTGGTTAGTGAATTTTAACAAAGGTAGCTCACTAAAACATGATGTTAATAATAGAAGTAGCTGTGGGGAGAGCTGTGAGGGGATATATAGCGACTCTCTGTACTTACCACTCAATTATTCTATGAATCTAAAACTGGTAAAAAATATAGCATATTCATTGTTTAAAAACAAAATAATTATATAACGAATTCATTCACTAAATAAATATTTTTGAGCAAATACTGTTTGCTAGACACTGTACTTAAATTTGGGTGCTATATAAGAAAAGAAAACATGGCACCTACCTTCAAGCAACATATATTGTGTTGTCATGTATTGTCAAGTAAGCATGCAGTCACACAGCAATCTGGTAAGTACTAAATAGGGGTGAGTACAGAGTGTTATGGGACCACATAGAAGAGGCAGATAACTTATTGTTGGAGAAAAACAGAAGGCTTCCTGGAAGGAGTAACTTAAGGAGCGAATCATTTCTAACCTAAAACACCATACCTATTTCCCCCTCCATACTCCCTAAATAGCTGATATATTTCTGTTGGGTTTCTGGATTTGGTCTAATTCAGTGTAGGAGGTACATGTGAAATTCCTCTTATCTGCAGTTGCAAGAAAGTAGGCCCAGAAATTATATCCACATTATATCTAATAAATAGTGCCAAGACCCAAAGTTTATTCACATAGACCCTGAGAACAGGAACTGGGAGAGCTACTGGTGGTTGGGTATAAGAAGGAGGTCAGAAATCAAGAGAAAACAAAAGTGGAAAAGAGTGAATCATAACAGGGCAGTGGGCAGTTAGGGCAAATACTACTGACATAATGTTACTGCTGCATACAGCTGATTTTTATGTAATTCATAATGAGAGACTTGTGGGAGGGGCCCAATATATTTAAAACTCCCTACAGAAATCAGACAGCACTATAAAATATCAGAAATAGCCCTAAAGATTCTTCAGTTTATCTAATATCTGTGTCATTTCTATGGCAGTAATACCTTACTATGCAGGGCCCAATGCAAAATGAAAATGTAAGTCTCCTTCTTCCAAAATCACTATGAAATTCAAGATGGTGACAACAAAGTGTGGGGCCCTTCTAATTGTGGGGCCCAGGGCAACAGTACCTATAACTGGTACACCCATGAAACCATCCCTGCTCCCATCTCTTGTTAATAATCACCTTGGAAATGCTTGAAATCTGCTAATGAATAACTTGAAATTTGTAATGTCTCTGGGACTTTAACAAAACCAGAAGCAAATCAAAATCAGGATTTACAATCAGGATTGTAAATATTCACCCCCACATTCTACTTATTGAGGACATGACCAGTGGGGCCAACTGTTACTGCTTGTGCTTGGCATATTCCTCGCGTACCTTCTGAAGCCCCATCTAGGGTAGCCATATAGATATATTCACAGGAAGCCAATTTTTTTTTCTGGCTTGGGAATCAATGGTGTTCAGTAAACCCTTGTTGAATTAGTTAATAGATTTTTATGTCTTAAAAATTCCATACCCTACAATTTAGTATTTGAATGGCCAAAAACTTTGTTTAGTATTTTTTTCTGTAAGATGGGTATAGTAGTGCTTAGTCGTCTTTAATTCATTTGAAACAATTTTGTTAGATTGTATTATGACAGCTGCCATATCAGTGTACATTAAAAAAATCAAAGTTGGTGAATTTTTGTGTAGCCATTTTAATTTTGAAGGTGGAAGAAAATAAGTAACATTTTTGGCATATTATACCCTTTATTTCAAGAAAGGTAAAAACACAACTGAAATGCAATAAAAAAGATTTTTGCAGGGTATGTAGAAGGTGCCATGACTGATCAAATGTGTCAAAAGTGGTTTGCGAAGTTTTGTGCTGGAGATTTCTCACTGGGTGATGCTCCACAGTTGGGTTGAACAGTTGACGATGATAGCAATCAAATTGAGACATTAATTGAGAACAATCAATGTTATACCACAGGAAAGATAGCCGACATACTCAAAATATCCAAATCAATAAAGTTATTGGTGAAAATGAAAAATGTATTTTATTTTATGGAAAAGAACTAAACAAACTTTTTGGTCAACCCAATACTTCCACTGTTAGGTATATTTCTTAACAGATCAAAATTCAGACAAATTACTTTGTATGAAAATATATATCTTGATACTATTTATAATGATACAAATTTGGATTCAACTTAAAAATTCACTAGTTTTTAAGCAACATGGAAAATATTTTTTGTATACTACTAACTGAAAACAAACAAAATGAATGTAAGAACAGAGTATAAATGTCAAATATAAGGAGGTATGCCAAAATGACACGAATACAAGGAAATATGCCAAAATGAGAGCAGTGGTTCCTCCTCAATGATGGATTGTATGTGTCCTTCCCCCTGAATGTTTCTACGTCACTACATGCGGTAGGACTTTTTCACACATGAAAATTGGCTTTTCATGTTCTTTGTATACTTTCCCCCACAATCCAAGTATGTTGTTATGTCTTTTTTGATTTCTTGCCTCAGGTTTTTTTTTTTACAGGACCTGGTACCAAAGCAGCAGACAGTTTTGGGCATGTCCTATTGTTCATAAAAGCCTAAATACACTGAAGAACAATGAGAACATATACATAAGTGAAGTCAGAGAAAGAGAAAGAGAATAATTTCTTTGAGAGTAGAGAAAGGAGAAGATGGATGTTTCTCCAGTCTGGGAAAAACACAGATCTACAAGTCTGAAGACCCTGGGACCTGTACACCTCTTAGAAAAGGAGCTCTGAGAATGTGGCAAGATCACACATGTGAAGCAGCAACCCTCATTACCATGATGGGCCAGGGGAAAGGTTATAGGTCAATAATTTATTTTAGATTGTATGTATTTTATTTTTAGAGAGAGGGGGAGGGAGGGAGGAAGAGAGGGATAGAAACATCAATGTGTGGCTGCCTCTCGCATGCCCCCCACTGGGGACTTGGCCCACAACCCAGGCATGTGCCCTGACTGGGAATCGAACTGGTAACTCTTTGGTTCATAGGCCGGCACTCAATCCACTGAGCCACACCAGCCAGGGTTTATTTTGTTTTTTGACAGCTCCTTAAATTGTGTTACTGTAATGGAAATGCGAATGAAACCCATAAATGATGGGATTTTCTGCCAACACAGAGAGAAGAGGGCCTATGTTAATTGAAGGGAAATAAAGTGATATTTTGATTCATTCTTACTTACATATTTCCAAAATTTCTGCAGTAATTATGCATTGATTTATCATCAGCAACAAGCAAGTGACAATATAAAACCAAATAAAGTGTTCCACCTTCATCTCAGATTTCAAACTAGGATTGGACCGTCCCATGACCAACTGGGACCAAGGGACATTTTATGGAAATGAAAGTTCAAGAAGTCACATATATGATTGTATCTATGATTATCTCTGATTGTCACAACAATCCTATGATATTGACAGAGCTGCTATTATAATCCCTGTTTTTCAGAATGAAAAAAATTAAGACCCAAGGACATTAAATTAAGTAAATTAAGTACCTTGTACATAGTTACAATGTGAAATGTTACATAGCTAACATTCAAAGCCAGGTTAAGTTTTTACACTTTGTGGTGGTTGAAAGTGCATAAGCTACAGAGTTGGAGAAACTTAGAAGCACATCTTGGTTTCACTATTCCTAGATGTGTAACCTAGTTTCCAATCTGTAAAATGGGAATAACAACTCCTCCATAAAATAAAAATGTAAAGATGATACATGAACACGTTCTTCGTACACCTGGTTCATAATAAATACTCAGTTAATTCATAGTACCTCTTCCATTTCCCAGGTGTTCTGATTCAATATTTGACATGGTTGGTTTTCAGCATTTCTGAAATCATGGCTGCAAGCAAACGACTAGACACCTTGATGAAATCTTCCTGGTCCTGTTTTAATCTTATTGAATAAGAACTTCTGGAGGTGGAGCCCTGGAATCTGGATTTTATTATAGTTCTGAAATGGTCCACATGCAGAGTAAAACTTTAGAGGCATGGCAATTCTCCGTAATAGCTGATGATAAAGAATACAGCTGGGTTTTAATAGGCTTATCTCACAGAAATAACTTTTGTCAAGTTCACCTTCTGTGCCTATCTCTCTTGCAACATAGGAACATTTACATGCTTGAGCTCGTCTTCAGTAAAAATACTCATTTGTGCTTATTAAATATTCAGAAGACATTTTAACAGATGAAATCCCTAACTAAACTGAAATCGAAGTCTATTATGGTAGTGCAAGGAAGAATTCTCTTCCACTGGTTTCTCTTTTTAAGTTGACAAGACACTGAAACATGACATGTGTATTTTATTTAGTGCTCAGAGTTCAAAGTTCACTTCCCGGTTTTACAAGGTGATGTATCTGGTCCTTAGCTTCCTCTGGACAAGTAAGATAATTTGGGATTTTAACTTCCATGCAAGGTAAAATGAACAAGGTGAAATCAACACCAAATACAGTGCTAAAAAAAGCTCACAAAGATTCAAGTGAGCTCTTATAAGAATAAGAAGAAATTAGTCCAAGTATGCATCCAGAATTAATCATTTTGTAGATAGCCTTAATGACGTCAGGTCTGTCTCTCTATAAAAGTGCTTCTCCAGGTTTAATGGGCAAGGGATAGACCTGAAGATTTGGTAAAATGTAGATTCTGATTTTAAAGGTCTGAAATTGGTCCTATGATTCTGTACAAACTCCCAAGTAATACCAATGCTTATCTATGGATCATACTTTGTATAGCAAGGGATTGTAAGGCCTTAGTAACACTACCGCTTAATTTTGCCATTTTTCTTCAGTGTACTTCCTTAATTTGTGCTCCCAAACCGCATTACTTGCATGATTATTTTGCATTTTATTTAATTTTTCTGTAAGTAAAAGTAATTGTTCATATATATTATATTACAGTTAATTTGTAGTAACCTTGAGGGAATAAACCAGGGGTGTCCAGCCTTCTGGCCTCTCTGGGCCACACTGGAAGAAGAAGAGTTGTCTTGGGCTATACATTGTACATGTAATCACAAAAAAAAAATCTCTTAATGTTTTAAGTAAATTTACGATTTTGTGCTGGACTATATTCACAGCCATTCTGAGCTGCATGTGGTCTGCAGGCCATGGATCGGACACCTCTGGAAACCCTGACCATTTGGTGTAAATCAATGTTTATTCAATATTCATGATATCCTGGAAATTATAATACATGTTTTTACTTAAACTCTCTTATGTGACCATTACAACCTATTTTAAAGAGGTACTATTGTTTCCACTCTTTAAGCTAAGGAAACTGAGGTTCAGAGATATTAAACAATTTGTCCAAGATCACAGAGCTATTAAATAGAGGACATAGAATAACAATAAATCATTTGACTCCGAGTTTAGTTTACTTTAAGACCAAACACTATTAAATGAAAGATATAGAATAAAAATAAATTATTTGATTCCTAGCTTAGTTTACTTTCAATCATAGTGGTGCTTAATTATTATTGTATAACTAGTTGATCTCAGTTCCTCTAGCTTGAGGTATAAAACAGGAAAAGGTAGACGTTTGATGAGTTTGTTAAATAAATGTCAAAACAAGAAAAACCCTATCATATAGTGCTCCCAAACCACAGAATTGGTTGAATTCTGTTAAAGTAAGAGTCTGTTTTGGGTGCAGATGGTAAAATTTAAACAAAAACACATTTTGTGGGGATTGTTCATTGTTCCCCAAGCTTGTCTTGTTGAGTATATGCACACTGATTGCTCTATTCATTCAAACAGCATTTATTAAAAACTTCTACAGAGAACACTATGGGGTTGTAACTATCACTAATGCAGACCTTTTGCCTTCAAGAAACTCATAATCTTGTGGGGAATAGAAGGAATGAAGTGGAAAGAGATTATTGTAAGAGGAGAATATGGGAGACAGAGATGTCCGGAAGGTGCTAGGAAGCACAGAGGAGGAAGGCTCTACATGTGAGGGATTTAAGGAAGGCTTTGTGAAGGAACTGGCATTGGAACTAGGTCTTGAAGGGTGATTATAAATTACAGAGGCAAGGGGAATGGCATTATGTAACGTGGTGCATCAAGTAACCTGAAAGGCATCATTAAAAGAAGACACATGTGAATGTGCATGGTCTATTCAGGACTAGAGCCAGTTCGGGATTATGGGCACATAATGTGCAGTGAGACTGGAGAGAAAGGTAGAAACCACATCTGAAAACCAGTGCACTCCGTGTTTAGGAACTTGTCCAATAGAAGAGTGTTTCCCAAAGTGTGGTCCTTAGACACATGTGGGTATTCAAGACACTTTTGGGGGGTCTGCAAGGTGAGAACTATTTTCAAAAGAATATGTAGACATTGTTTTTCTTTTGTTTTCCTGTGTTGACATTTGTGCTGATGGTGCAAGAGCAGTGGTGGACAAAACTCCCCTCGCCTCAGCACAAATAAAGATGAGCACAAGTGAACTATAAGATGTGCTAGTCATCTTTTATTCTTCACTGTCAGGTACTCCCAGTAGAAGGGAAGAAGAGGGAGAGGGAATGAAAGAGTGCCTTTCAGTTAAAAATGAATGCCCTTGAAAAAGGAGAAAAATATTATTTTTATTAAATCTCAACCTTGAGCACATATATTTTTAACATTCTCTGTCATAAGGTAGGACACATCACGCGTGATAAGATGAGCTAGGATGTATGCATGTCACATCTGTCGCAGACTGAAGTGTGATAGTTGTCTCTAGGAAAAACACTGTGTGATTATTTAGATTATGAACTGAACTAGCTCATTTTTTCCCCATGAAAACTAGCTGTTTTTATTTGAAAGAATGACTAACAGAAAAACTGGTTATTCTGCTTGGGTATTTGGCAGGTATTTTCTCAAGAATAAAGAAAGTGAGCTTGTCACTTCAAGGCAAACAACTGATAGTACTTGTTACCAGTAATAAAATTCAAGCTCAGTGAAAATTAAAATTTTGGAAAACTTGTATTAATTATAATGATCTTGACAGCTAACTTAAATACTTTTCTGATGAGATTGGTGATGATATTAACAATTGTGAATGTTAGATGTTTGTAATGAAATGTGACAATGTTTATGCAGGAAGATCTATGTAAGTGAATCAAAATTTTTTAAATGACTGGTGCTTGATGTGACAAAATAATGGATAGATAAAATATCTATTCAAAGTATAACACAGATTTCAAGATAACTGCAGAGTAGGTGGAAGGTACGCTCCCCTGCTCCTGGTGCCAAACCAGATTTACAGCTAAATTATAGAGCAATCAACCTGAATAACCAACTGAAGCCTAGCTGAATTGAAATATTATAACCAAGAATTCACAGTAGAAGCAACATAGAGACTGGTAAGAAAAGTGGAGAGATGGAAAGGGCTGGCCCTGCACCCCTATGTATCAGCTAAGAAGCCAGAGGGATAATTTGACTGCAAAGCTCCCTCCCTTCCAGGAGCATGTAAGCTCAACTCCACACAGGGATGCCCAACCCAGAGCAACAGGGATGGGAAGAGGAGCCCTCATAGCATCTGGTGGTGAAAATCAGTGAGGATTCAGTCCACCTGGGAGAGAAGGGAGTCCCCTAGAGACCCAGGTGTCACCTTCCCAGGGTTCAGCACTCCCCTTGTTACAGCATCTGGGAAGTGCACTTCCCAGTCCTCCAACTACTGGTGACAACACCCTGCTGAGCTTGAGTCCTCCAGAAACATCTGTTAGCTGCACCCAATGGGGGAATTTGTGGATGGTCCATTTCTGGGGAAGCTCTTCACAGAAACTCATACAGTGATTGAACTGTGTAGCTTTGGAAAGGGGACCATTCTTCTCCACCTAGAATGCACAGCCGGTGCCACCGCTCTACACCCTGTGGACCCACCCTGCTGAGCTCAATCCCATAGGTAGATCAGAGTGCTGTGCAGAGTTGGGGCTTGCAGAGCTTGTCCCCCAGGGTCTGAGAATCAGAGGGGCAGGTGCTGGATTGTGTGACTACATTATGGGAGAGAGGGTCACTCCCATTTCCCCTGGGAGCTCTGCATGTGCTACTCCCCCAGTGGGAGACTCATTTGACCTGCCTCTCTGGCAGCTGGGAGACTTTCCCTGCTGAGCTAAGTCCTCTGAGGGGGGATCTGAGAGCTACTCTGAGCTGAGACCTTCAGTGCACATTGGAGGCTTTTGCCTGTGAAGGAGAAATAGTGCCTACCCACTTTTTATAGGTTTACTGGCACCACCCTCAATGGGAAAATATTTGGATCAGTCCTCCCATGTCCAAATGGCCCCACCTTTCTGAGCTCATCTCTGTGGGGGAAGAGAATGTTATTTGGAAAAGGGATATTTGGAGTGTATCTCCTTCAGCGGCTCTTGTCTGGGACTGGGATAAAATGTTTGGCCTCCTCCTACAGGATCTGCTGTCACCATCCCCAGCGTGAGAGTCTTTTAATCTGTCTCCCTGAGCCCCAATGCCTTTGCCCTGCTGAACTTGCTCTAGCAGAGGGGAGAGGGAGCTCCTCCTGAGGAGCTAGAGTTGGAGACTCTGGAAAAAACTGAGTGGTAAGGCTCTGAAGTAAGGGTCACTTTCTCCTTATCGAGTGCCTGACTGCATGGCCTCCAAGTAGGGGACATACTAGCCTTGTCCTCCCAAGCCTGGTCACCCCTCCCTACAGAGCTTGTGACCTGTGGAAAGATCTATGGGTGGCAGCTAGCCTGGGCCCACTCTACAGTCTTTCTTTAGAAAGCTCTGGAGGAAGTCCAGGCAACATCAAAAAGAGGCAAAGTAGCTAAAAGGTGGAAGTGGACTTCAGAGAGAACTGGACCTTTTACAGATTGTCCCCAGTTCTAACCTGGAGGAAGTCAACCCTTATACTGTGCTCACCCCCTCCCACACACACATAGGCCCAATAAACTCAGCCACAAACAATGAATAATGTGGTAGCTCCAGACATGTAGCCCAAAGCCAGTTATACATAATATCTAACATCAATCTGTACATGAATCCTACCCAAGTGGGCCCAGAACCAACAAAACCAGTAGTAGGCTTCAGACTACACCAGAACTCGGCCCAACTAGCCACACAAGTGGCACACGCAAAGGGGGAGTCTGGCAGGCACCAGACCCTGCTGAACACAACAGTGCCTCAGAGGACAGCTTCTGCATTGTGACTCATATATGATTACCAAAGTTTACCTTTTCAGTTTCCCAGCCTGAAGGATTAAAATCACCCATGAAAGTGTCAACAGCATTCAAGACTCAACTACAACAGGAGAATACACATAACTCATAAAAAACATTCCTAGAGCTTGGAGATCAGGTGATCTGGAAGATTGTGCCACTGAGCCCAACAAGACACCTATGTCATAAATCCATCATGACAAGTTTGGGATTTAGAACAGTTCTACTTAATACACAGAGACCAAATGGGGAGACAAAGAAATATGCCCCAAATGAAAGAACAAGAGAACTCTCTAGAAAAATAATTAAATAAAATGGGAGTGACCAATATACCAGATGCAGTGTTTAAATCAATGGTTATAAGGATGCTTAAGAACCTTAGGGGAAGAATGGATGATCTCAGTGACAGCTTAAACAAAGAGATAATAAGCATTAAAAGAGTCATATAAACCATGAGAAAAGAACCAGGCAGAAAGGAAGAATACAATATTTAAAGTGATGACTATACTAGAAGGAATTAACAGAAGATTCGATGAAATACAGGATTGAATCAGCAACTTAGAGGACAGGATAACAGTAAGCAAACTAGCCAAGGATCAGAAAGAAAAAAGAATTTTTAAAAATGAGGAAAGTCTAAGGAACCTCTGAGACAACATCAGGCATAACAACATCCACATCATAGGGGTACCAGGGGGAGAAAAAAAGATAATAAGCTAGGGATAGAGAAACTATTTGAAAAAATAATGGCTGAAAACTTCCCTAACCTGGCTAAGAAAAAAGTCGCACAAGTTCAGGAAACACAGATTGTCCCAATCAAGATGAACCCAAAGAGGTCCATTTCAAGACACATCATAATTAAAATGACAAAGGTTAAAGACAAAGAGAGAATCTTAAAAGCAGCAAGACAAAGGCAGTTAGTTACCTACAAGAGAGCTCACATAAGTCTGTCAGCTGCTTTCTCAACAGAAATACTTCAGACCAGAAGGGATTGTCATGAAATATTCAAAGTGATGAAAAGCAAGGACATACGACCAAGGTTACTTTACCTAGCATGGCTATCATTTAAAATTAAGGTCAAAACAAAGAGCTTCCCAGACAAAAAGACAAAAAAAAAAAAAAAAAGCAAGTTAAAGAATCTCATTACCACCAAGCCAGCATTGCAAGAAAGGTTAGAGGACCTGTTTTAAGAAGATGAAAGGAAAAAAACAAAATATATATAGAGGAACATAGGTATAACAAATAAAATGGCAATAGATAAGTATTTATTTATTATCTCTCAACAATAACCTTAAAGGTAAATGGATTAAATGCTCCAAATGTAAAGACATCGAGTAGCTGGAAAAGAAAACATAACCCATATAAATGCTGCCTATAAGAGACCCACCTCAGAACAAAAGATACCCACAGACCGAAAGTGAAGAGACAGAAGAAGATATTCCATGCAAATGAAAACCAGCAAAAAAGCTTGATTGTAATACTTATATTCAACAAAATAGACTTCAAAATACAGGCCATAACAAGTGAAAAAGAAGGTCAGTACATAATAGTAAAGGGAATCGAACAAGAGGATATAACCCTTGTAAACATATATGCACCCAACATAGGAACACCTAAATATATAAAGAAAATCTTGGTAGACAGTAAAGGAGAGGTTGACAGCAACATAGTCATAGAAGGAAATTTTCACACCCCACTGACAGCAATGGACAGATCTTCCAGACAAAAAATCACACATGCTGTTCTAAGCAGTTTTCAGTTTGGGCACCTTTATTTTCCAATACTCTACAGATGTCACTCCAAATTATGTTACTCTTTTTTTCCTCTTTCTGACCTAGTACTAACTAGAAATGCAGACTTGAATGACAAGAAATTGATTGTCCTGAATCCTGCTGAGGATGAGTTACTGCTAATTGGTTCTTTGAACAGACTGAATGAGGGGAGCTTCTTTCACTTTGCAATTGATGGGGATAAATTTCATGTCAGTAAAATCCATAAAGATTTTTGGGGTGTTTTTATTGATTTGGTGCATTGTCTTTTAACCTATTCAGCAATTTTTCATATCCGACATCATTGTAAGAGAGAAGATGACCTTGATACATTTGCCCTGAATAGAAACATTTGATCCCCTTGGAACAGTGTATGATGTTATCTGAGTAAGAGACTAATTCTGTTTCAACAAATGTAAAAAATCACAATGAGCTTCTGTTACTGACTAATCCACTCATATTCTTCACTGACTCACTAGAATTTTTTGTTTCTACTTTTGTTACATTTTTTAAAATTTTATTTAAAATACTCTAACATTTTAAATTTCTACAAAATATTCTATCAAGTGGATGGATGCACCTTGACACCCTAAATTTCCATGTCTTTGTGGAGGGAGGGACATCTAAGTCAGCTCCAGTGCATCACTAATTATACTTAATTCTGCAATAAGCACCTTACAGCAAGATTTCCGACTTCAGCACTAGTTATAATGACTTGTTGTGAGGGGCTATCCTGTGTATTATAGGATGTTAAGCAATATTCCTGGCCTCTGCCAACTAGCTTCCAGTAGAAATCTCACAGTTTCGACAAGCAAAAATAATTCCAGACATTTCCAAATGTCTCCTAGTGGGGGGGATTGCCCTTGTTTGAGAACTACTATCTTGGAATATATTTGTTCCTTTAGTTGATTTCTTTGTGACCAATTTTCAGAATCTGACTTCATGGGTCAAGTAAAATTTGTATGTGGTTCTTGATTTATTGCTAAATTACCTTTCCATAAGGGTGTACCCTCATTCCCTACCCACCAGTAAAATCTGAGTGACCCAGTTCTGGAGGAGTCTCAGTAATTGACACTTTAGGTTTGTTAATTTGTGGATGCAAATTGTATTTTATTAGTATTGTTGTTATTGCTATTATTTTATTTATTTGTTTTTTAACACCAGTAAGAATAAAATGCTGTGTATGTTTATTAATTACAGAGTCCAACAAAAATAATGCCCCTATTTTATTACACAAAAATATTTTATTACAAAGTCACAAGCATGTAATTCTGTAACATAACAACATCACACTCAAGCACACCACATGAAATTTTAGGAGTAACATTCAATCTGCTGTCCATCTTGTGTGAGACATTCACGTACCTTACCAACCACTCTCAATGGCATTATTTCTGCCAAATCCTGAATTTGTTTAGCTTTTTGGTGAAATATATCATTTCAGGTCCTTAGCCTGTTCATGTTATAGGGTTTTGGGGAGTAATGAAAGAAATAAAAATGTATTAGAAGAGAGCTTTAACAGAATTGGGATAGTCTTTTTAAAACAATGGTCAAGGAACATGTATAAAGGGCATATGGACAAAGACAATGGAGGGGGTGAGGGTTGAATGTGGGAGGTGGGGATGGGTAGGGTGGAGAGAGTAATGGGGGAAAATGGGGACAACTGTATTGAACAACAATTTAAAAAAAGGAAAAAATAAAATAAAATAATGACTAATTCAATAATTTAAATAAAATATGGACTACATTTTTCAAGATTTTGTTTCTTTTAATAAAGAGAAAACATGTAAGGGGACAATTAAGTCTTGTTTTATGATTTTCTGGTTACTGATGGGGTTCATTTTAAGAAAGGGTATGACTGCATTTTTAGAAATTGCATATCTTGCATGCACTGCAATATCTGGTTGATGATGCTGCATGTTTACATGGACAACAGTGTGGTGATTGCTAGGGGGAGGGGTATAAGGAGACTAAATGGTAATGGAAAAATACAATTAAGATTAAATGAAAAATAAACAGATTTTTGTAAATTTAGACTCTTTTTAAGATTCTGAAAACTGTTGTCCCTTGACTGACCTTGTGAGCTACTCACAAAACATTTTAAAATGTTGCATTCTTGAAAATAACATATTTGTCCATTGTATATATAATAATCATCAATTTCTTTTAAACAAAGTACATACCACCTTTCCAACTTATTTTTGAAAAGTATTCCTCTTCCCCAGTCTTGCCTTGCCCCGTCACATCAGGACCAGCTTTTGGTCCCCTCCTACTTTCTAGGACAAGCTAGACAATAGTCATAAACACTTGTTAGATGTTCTGGCCAGTGTGGTTCAGTTACTTGGAGCATTCTTCCATAAACCAAAGGTGGTGGGTTCGATTCCCAGTCAGGGCACATGCCTACACCGCAGTTTCAGTCCCCAGTTAGGGCACTTACAAGAGACAACCGATTGATGTCTCTCTCCCTCTCTCTCCCTCCCTTCTCTCTAAAGTCAGAAAGCATGTCCTCAGGTTAGGATTGAAAAAACACCTGTTAGATAAATACTGTTGATAAAGTCTCTTTTGTCTACTAGATCTGACCAATAAAGACTGAGATATTCAACCTATACAGTGTTAGGGATAGGGATAAAGAGGGGCACTGAGTTTGTCCTTCTCTGGACCTTAATTTCCTCATCTATATATTAAGAGATGCAGACATTAAGATCTCAGGCTCCATAACAGGCTCAATTAGTTCACTGGGGAAACCATAGCACTTGGACTTTGTCAGTGTTCTAGCCTGTTTACTGTTGGAGAACTGGAAAGTTACTATAGAGAAGCCAAACCAAATTTTAATACCACCATAAATGCCATGTGTCCTCAAGAACAAACTCACGAACTTGAATTATTCAGACTTTTATCCTCAGATTAAATATCTAGCAGACCAGAAAGCATTATAAAATTCTACAGGATGTAAATTCTTTCTTCGATGATGAGAATTAATAGTATATATAATAGTTACGCATCCTATTTATTTCGTAATTTTCCTTTGTAGTATCTTTTTTCATTAGCCAATACTACTGATGCTGTATACCAAGTTTTGTAGTCCTTTAGTCAAAATTCAGTCCCTGAACATGGATTTAAATTACATATGGAATGTTTCTTTAACACCATTTCAAAATACAGCTAAGTAGTCTTTTAAACCATAGTATTTCATTTTCAGAAGAAAAAATACAATGTAATAACTGGGTAACCTTGTTGAATCTTCTACTGTGATGTTAGTTCTGCAATGAAGTGATCACTTGTCTTCCTTTTGCCAAGTTTATTGCCCCAAAAGGATACCCAAAAAAGCACAAATTCTACCTGCAACAAATATCCTGGTATGTTTAATATTTCCACTAAGGTAGCTTCTAACACTAGTTTTTGGGTTGTTACATTAAGTAAAAGCATCCTTTCATTTTGATTGTCTTTTATTTTTTAAAAGCTGAGTCATGTAGTTGAATATGACAACCTGTAATCTTTTACTAACAAACAAATCAGAAGATGAAAACTGGGGTCAATAGCCCATATGTCTGCCCACTAACAACCTATGAAATGTTCTTGGCTATGTCTTGCACCAGCAAGACAGTGCACAGCAGAGCAGAAACTAATTACAGGGCACAGGTGTTTATGAAAGTGAAAATGTGCATGAAAGGCAAAGTGTGATATTACATAGGGAAGTCTCTGCCTCTGGACAATGTTAGGAGACAGGGAAGACAAATTATTTTCTTTTTTTTTCCACTACTGTTCATTGTTTTTTTAATTATTTTTATTGATGATGCTGTGAGAGTTGTCCTGATTTTTCCCCTTTGTTTCCCCTCCACCCAGCACCCCCAACTCCCTCAGGCAATTCCCCCACCATGGTTCATGTCCATGGGTCATGATTATAAGTTCTTTGGCTACTCCATTTCTTGTATTGAACTTTACATCCCCATGGTTATTCTCTAACTACTTATTTGTATCTCTTAATCCCTTCACCTCAGTTCTTTCTCTTCTTTAGTAGTGCATTTTAGTTTTCCCTGCAGTGAAGTATTTTCTAAGAATTATTTCATGCCAAATCACTTTTTTAAAAAAATCACTTTGATGACATGCCAGCAGTGTAGAGTGTTTAGGCAACTTCGATACATGCTTTTAAAACATTTATAAGTAATTTTAACCTCCACAGTTCTTTTTTTTTTGTACATTTATACAATGGAATACTACACAGCAGAAAGAAAGAAAGGGTTACTACCCTTCGCAACAGCATGGATGGAACTGGAGAGGATTATGATAAGTGAAATAAGCCAGGCAGTGAAAGACAGATACCATATGATCTCACTTATAAGTGGAACCTAATCAACAAAACAAACAAGCAAGCAAAATATAACCAGCAACAATGAAATAAAAAACAAACTGGCAGTAACCAGAGGGGCGGAGGGAGGAGGATGACAGGGGAAAGGGAGGGGAAGGGTCATCAAGAAACATGCATAAAAGACCCATCGACAAAGCCAAATGGGGGAAGGATGGAGGGTGGAAGGTGTGGGGGGGGGCTGGGGAAAGTGGTGGCGGGAAAATAGTGATGTGGGGATGATGGGATGGGGTGCAGGGCGCAGGGGATAAAGGGGAGGAAAAAATGAGACAACTATAATAGCATAATCAATAAAATATACAAAAAAAACCAAATTGTTTTCTGGGAAGGTTCGAATGCTGTCCTGGAGACAGAAGGAAGCATGATGTCATTTCTTAAGTTTTTATAGTCTTCCAATCTTATACATAAAGTACACCAGGCTCTGGTAGATATGAACAACAGTCCCCTTTGATATGTGCTATATGCCAGAGAACCTGTATTGAAGGAATCAGTTGGACAACCTAGAAGTGTTAAACCCCAGCTTCTTTCTAAATAAAGTTCAGCTTAGTTGATTGAACAATTCCACGCCCTTACTTTTATCGTTCTTAAGTTCAACATTAAGGTCTATACATAGATAAACCACTGCCTTCAAAAGAATGTAATCTCCATATTTAGCATTTTTTGATTCTGGGGTTTTGCTGTTCTCACATTTTAAAAGTCAATTTTCTTAGTATTTGTACTATCTTGACAATTCACAGACAGTCGGTGCCTTGGATTCCTTCATTCAAGGCATTTTGCTCTTCTAAGCCAAACTGCTAATGGGATCCCATCTGTTTAATAACATTCAGTTTAAAATTAAAGTGGGACAATTATTGACAACCCTGAGCAAACTTTAACAGAATGCCTTGGTCCTATTCCATCTCCCAGTAGGAGCTTCAGGGGATTGCAAGAGCACCTCCGGGCTTGCTGCTTTCTATAAAGTTTGAGAGTTTTACTTCCTATCCAGATTCCCAATTATAGCATTTCAGGTCCTTAAGGTAGAATCTAGGCTCCAAGGTTTAGTCCACTGTCACACCTGTTGGTTGCACTTAACCACAAAGAGCTAAAGTTTGAAACAAACCCAGATTTAAGTCCTGCACCTGCCACTTACGTGCCATGTGATGCCAAAACCATCACATTTTTGCACATTAATTTTCTTGGGCATAAAATGGAAATAATGTCTGTTAATAACCTTCTAGAATCCTTGTGAGGCCAACTTAAGATAAAAATGTGAAACAACAGCAAAATACCTGACATGTAGATCTTTAACTAATAATATTAGTAAAGTATGCAATGTAAGAATAACTATGGGATGTGGTAGTATTAATTCTTACTTTACACATAAAGAAAACTCAGACATTGGTCTAGTAATATTTTTACTGATATATGTCCTAAGGTGAGGGAAACAAATGAAAAAAATAAATGGGACAACATCAAACTAAAAAGTTTTTGCACGGCCAAGAAAACCATCAACAAAATAAAGACAACCCACGGAATGGGAGAACATATTTGCCAATACATCTGATAACAGGTTAATATCTAAACTTTATAAAGAACTTACAAAACTTAACACCAAAGAAACAAACAATCCAATTTTAAAAATGGGCAAAGGATATGAATAGACACTTCTCCAAAGAGGGCATACAGATGGCCAATAGACATATGAAAATATGCTCATTGTAACTAATCATCAGATAAATGGAAATTAAAACCACAGTGAGATATCACACCTATCAGGATGGCTATTATAAATAAATCAACAAACAAGTGCTGGCGAGGATGTGGAGAAAAGGGGAACCTTTAGCACTGTCGGTAGGAATTCTGATCGATGCAGCCATTATGGAAAGTAGTATGGAGATACCTTTAAAAAATTAAAAATATATCTGCCTTTTGACCCAGTGATCCAGCTCTGGCAATTTATCTGAAGAAACTCAAAACACTAATTTGAAAGAACATAAGCACCCCTATGTTCACTGCAGCATTATTTACAATTGCCAAGATATGGAAGCAGCACAAATGTCCATCAACAGATGAGTGGATAAAACAACTATGGGACATTTACACAATAGGATACTACTCGGCCTTCAAAAAGAAAAAAAATACCATTCTGACAGCATGGCTGGATCTGGAGAACATTTATGCTAAGGAAAACAAGCCAATCAAGGACAAATACCATATGATTTCATTCATATGTGGAATCTAATGAACGAACTGAACTAACAAGCAAAATAGAGACTGATTCATAGAAAGCAGGATGATGGCTAAATTAGGGGGAGATTAGGGGCTAGAGAGATCAAGTAAAAAGGTAAAAGGACTCATGGACCTGGCAACAGTGTTGTGATTCTGGGGATGAGGGGAATATAAAGGGGCTAAATGGAAATAGAAAAAATACAATAAAAATTAAAAAAAAAAAAGGAAAAGAAAAGAAAAGAAAGGAACAGGTTCAGGAACATTAAATTACTTATCCAAAGTCACATAATTTCTCAGGCCATTAACCAAAGAGTTACCCTTGATTCCTCTTTTCTCCCTCAATCCTACTTCCACCCCAGATCTAATCCATCTGCAAATTCTGCCTTAAAATTTTATCTCAAATCCTGCTATTTGTCATCATCTCTGCCACAACCGCCTTAGTCCAAGGGTCTTAATTTATCTCTCACCTGGTGTATTTTAGTAACCCCCTAACAAATCCCACAACTTCAACTCATACCTGCTTTATTATTTTTTTATAAACACAATAAACAGAGCACACACAACAGTGTAGAAATGATGTGTTGTAGAATTGTACACTTGAAACCTGTAGACTTTTGTTAACCAGTGTCACCCCAATACTCAATAAAAAAAATATACACAACCAATGGAATAAACCATAAATTAGACCATGCAACTTCCCTGCTTAAATTTGATAAGGTTTACTGCTGTGCTTAGAATCAAACCCAAAGCCCTATGCACAGCCTTCAGGACTTTGTATTCTCTGATCTCTGTTTAGCCCCTTACCACTCCTCCACTGTTCACTGTATAATTCACGTAAGTCTAGTTTTGTTTGTGGCTCATCACGCAGCTTCAGAGCTTTTATACTTGCCATTCCTCTGCTTAGAAGTACTCCTACCAGATCCTCACAAAGTTTCTCCTCATCACTCAGGTGTCTGATCAAATAATCTGTCAACAGGCCTTCTCTGACCACCTTATCCAAAATAGCATCATGTCCCCAGTCCAGTCATGGGCTCTTAACCCTGCCTTATTTTCTTTCTAGCCTTTACTATTATCTAAAATTGCTATATTTATTTACCTGTTTATTTTTGGTTCCACCCTAATGCTAAAGATCATGACTTTTTAGTAGAAAACAATAAAACAAAATAAAAACAAAAGCAATTTTTAAGTCATTTAATTGGAAGGGAAAATCAGCTAAATATATTTTGTGTTTTAAACTTAATTAGTAAACCCATTTGGTCACAGCCAACTGATTAGCTTCCCGTCATAGACATAGTCTAAAGCAGGCATTTTTACAAAGCTTTCAAACCCTCAGGACACTATTTAGTGAAGAGGAAATCAGCCAGCCTTCTGCTCACTTGGGAATCAGGGATAGGAATAGCATGGATGATTTCCTCTCATTTTATCCATTAGTGGGAAACACTCCTCCAAGTCCTTTGCCAGAGCTATTAATAAGAAGCCAAATTGACTAATTTGATCTTCACCTTCTCACTACATCCTTGCGCAGTGCACATTGGAAGTGCTAATGAACAACAAAGTGGCTTAAAGCACAATCACAGGAGGCCAGAAGAGGAGCAAAGTAGAAATCCCTGAACGTGTTGGCCACTGATGTAAGGATGTAGGTCTTGATATACTTACCTTAGAATATGTGCCGACACAGGGAGGTGACCAGTTCACTGGAAATCAGCAAGAAATGGAGAAATGGCTTAGGGTCAGCCCAACCACCTAAAGAACAAGAGAAAGCAAAGGGCTAAGTTTAAAAGAAACATGCTTTACACATTAGTAACTCAGGGCTTCACCAATACTTTAATGCGAGGAGTTCATGTCAATCTCATACTGCAATAGGTCTGTACATAATTATCATTGCTATATAATCCACACTGCTTCATAAGTGCTACATTTCATTTTGTAATGGTTTTGTTTACTTAACTAATTCTGAACAAGATATATCTAATCTATGGCTACAGCCACTTCCCAGAATGGGTGTGTAGCATTGGAAGAGTGGTCACTGAGTAGTGGTTTTTTGGAAGGATCACCTTCAATTTCTACTATATATGCCTGCATGATTAAAGCTACAGTTCACAGTAGCTGGGAAAATCTGGTTTTGGTTTATGAGCCTGGAATTGGAATTCTTGTATTAGCCAAAAGATTTTGAAATGCTGTTTGACATAAGCCCCAAAATACTGGAGAACTGCCAGAAGGAACTTTCTCACCGATAAGAGTGTCTTCCCAGATATAAACAACAACAAAAAGAAAATAGTGTGACTTCTTTATTTATGAATCACATAGTGCTTGTCTCTACCTGGGCCACAGTTCTGAAAAGTATAATAAAAAACTGGTGATCATTCAATCTATTTGGAGCTCCGAGTTTCCAATTTGGTCACGTTCAATACGCAAAGAAATTAATAGTAGGTCAGACTCTGTGATGTGTTGGGGAGACTGCCTCAGAGTCCCAGATTTCTACCAATGTAAGATTTACACTGCTCAGCAGACACTGCAGTGCACCTCTTCTTGCATTTCTATTTAAACAAGTGTTTGGATAAATGCTCTGATGTCACTGCTCAAAATAAAGGCTGCCGCAAGACCCAACTGCAAGGATTTGTTTAACATTCTGTACACATATCCCTGCAAAGCCAGCACATTTCCAAAGTTATTTCATAGCACAAACCTTCATCACAAGAAAATAGTTAGGTCCCCACACAAATTGGATGTCTCTGGAGCATTTCCTCTTGGCTGCTAATTTGTCATGTTAGAGTTAGGGAGCTATGTCTTTATTTTCCATGTCAGTCTGCTCATCTGTCCCAAGAATGTCTGGCACTCGAGCAATCACTACTTTTGTTTTGTGAGAAAATATTCCTGCCCTCTCCCAAATAAGCCATGTCTCCTTAACCAAGGACAGAGTTCAGGTTCTTATTAATCTATACCTATCTATACATTATAATGCATAGACATAAAAATAACTATTCTTTTTGGACTCCTAATCTATGCTACATAATTTGTGGGGCCCAATGCAAAAGGAAAATGTGGAATCTGTTCAAAATTACTAAGAATCTCAAAATGGTCACACCAGAGCATGTGCCCGTGAAACCAACCCTGCTAAGAGCTAATTTATTATTTTAATACTTCTTTGTGGAAACCATACTTATTTCTAGTTTGCAAGGACAGAAACCAAAAATAACAGAATGAAAGTACCATGAAAAATTAGACAGCTAGGAAGTGGTAGAGCCAGGTCTGTCTGACTCAAATATTTATCTTCTTTTTCCTTCACTAGAGGTTGCAAAGTATGGCCTACAGGGCACATCTGGCCCACAAGCTAAAAAATGTTTTTCACATTATTAAATGATTGAATAAAATGAAAAGAAGGACAATATTTCATGACAGTTAAACATTATATAAAATTCTAGCCCTGGTTGGGTTGCCCAGTTGTTTAGAGCATCCTGATATGCCAAGGTTGTGGGTTGAATCCCCAGTCAGAGCACATACCAGGATCAACCAATGCATGCATAAATAAGTGGAAAACAAATCGATGTTTCTCCTTCTCTCTCCCATTCTATCTCTCTAAAATAAATATACAGTTTTTAAATTTAAAAAGTAAAATTTAAAAATTATGTAAAATTCAACTGTCAAAGTCCATAAAAAAAAAGTTTTGTTGGGACACAGCCATGCCCATTTGTAACTTACTGTCTATGACTATTTTTGTACTGTAATAGCAGAGTTGAGTAATTGCAACTGAGACCCTATTGCCCACAAAACCTGAAATGTTAACCTTTTAAAGAAAAGGTTTCCTAACCCCTGTCCTTCACCATGCAGTCAGAAAGTACACACTTGCTTGAAAGAAAACTGTATATTCACATATTTAATTAGATATTTCCTTATCCTTAATGTATTAATTTCCTAGGGCTGCTGTTAACAAGGTACCACAAAACACAACAGGAATGTGTTGGTTTTTTTTTAACAGTTTTAGAGGCTAAGTTTGAAATCAAGGTGTTGGCACGGTTGATTCTTTCTGAGAATTCCAAGGAAGAATATGTCACATGCCTCTTCCCTAGTTACCGGTAGTTTGCTGACAATCTTTGGCCCTTCTTTGCTTGCAGCTGCATAACTCCAATCTCACCTTTTATCAATATGGGACATCCTTCCTGTGTCTCTGTCATCACATGGCCATATTCTTATATGGACACCAGTCATAGTGGATGAGGGGCCCAATCTACTCTAATACAACCTCATCTCAACTAATTACATCAGCAGAGATTTTATTTCCCAGTAATGTGACATTCTCAGGTACTAGAGATTAGGACTTTAACATATCCTTTCTTGAGGGGACACAAACAACCTACAATGTTATATCATTTCTCAGTCTGTTTTCCCCATCCCTGACCAGGCCACAGGCCATGCAGGAAGCATTTACAGAACACCTCCAAATCAATGCTCTCAGACCTACTTTCAACAATTGTCTTACCTAATTTCTCTGATCCCGGGATCATCTTTGATGCCCAGTAGGCTTTACCTCCAAACTCTTTTGTTCTAGTATTCATAACTGAAGATAAATCAATGCAGTAGAGTATTTTAGCTCACACACATTCTGAACATTGAGATGTACACCATGATGGAGCTCCTCATTTCACTCATTCTGTCCACTTAAATGCAATTTTTGTCCTGAATATGTGCCTTGTATAATTTTTAGATGCCATATACTTGATAATAGAGTAATGTTTTATTGGAAATTCAAAGCTATTAAGCACTTTATTATGTCACTTGAATTTTCAACAAAGGCCTTTTGTAATGCTAAAGAATTATGGTGTGCCTTCAATTCATGGCATGATATCGTACAATAGAATACATGGGCCCCACAACTGTTGGATACTTATTTAGCACTTTATTTAGCTCTCTAATACTCAGCAACCACTTTCATCTTCAAAGCACTGCCTCCTGACTTAATTAGTCTTTCTAATTTTCTCTGAAGTGTGCTGTCTTCTTCCTATTTTATATTAAGGGAAAGTGGAATAAGAAGAGGAAATCATTTATAGAGCATCGCAGATCATGCTTGATGAGTTAGGATCTATTTAAGATTACCTGAGTTTTGAGATAGCAAGTAGGGTATTGGTAGCAGAAGCAACCCTCATAGAATTCCTTTTTTATTACATGAAGCCTCTACTCATTGCATACCGCTCCCTAGCAGACAGTGGCTGCTTGATAAATATTGGGTGAATAAATGAAAGGAGAAAAAACATACTTTAATATCTAGAATAAATCAAGCACTAACTGAAGTCATGTGTGTTCTACGTTGTCCTTTTGTTTGGTTCTATTGTAAGCACAGTACATCTATGCAAGTGATTTGTAAAATGACTTCTTAATACTACCTACTTGTTCTCTTCTGTTTTAGTACCTCAGTCTCCAACACAACCATATAGAGATTTCAATATTTGTGTGCAATGTTCAAAGTGCCTTCAAAGCCTTAGCATATAATGAAAGCACCCAACCAAATTTCTGCTGTAGTTATAATCCTAGGTGGCTATGATCCCTGTATCTCTGCCCTGTCATTCTTTGTATGTTCTCTGTCTACAGTTAATCAAATTAGAAGTGGGACCATGAACCAACAGTTAACTAGGGTGTGGTCTGCCACAAAAAGGCAAAAAAAAAAAAAAAAGACTAGCAAACAGGAATAGGATGAGCTAATCTGCTTCTTCTTAGAATTTAAACTAAAAAACAATGCAGGCAATGAGGAAATTAACAGGAGCTGAATGTGAAAGGCTATACAGAGAACCCATGAACAGGTGAGAGCTATGAGATTTGTGAGAAAGCAGAAACTTATTGAGATTTTAGTGCCCAAATCCCTTGTTGCTTTCTACCATATATTGTCATCAATTTGGCAGTTTTAAAGTTGGCACAGATAATCCTTGTATACCTTGGTCTTTCTGTTCCTTGACCTTTTTATTTCCAATGGCCTTGGCCTCCATCCCACCTTGGCCATTCATTGCACAATACTATCTATAAAGTCATCAGCCTCATAACTGCTCTAGTGCAAAAACCGAAGTAACACAGATCATCCAATTTGAACTTTTACAATAGTTATGGCAAAATCTGATGATTGCTCCAACTGGTGAGGTAGCAGTAGAGATGGCTACGGGAGGGATAAATCTTGGATACATTTATAATCTTGGTTAACATAATATAATTTGGGATATGTTTTAATGGTAAAGCCAACAGGATTTACTGGTGCACTGGACGGGTGTAGTGGCGAGGAAGATAATCAAGGATACAACACATTTGTCCTGAGTAACTGGGAGAATACCATCTACCAAGGTGAAAAAGCAGTTCTTGGGGAAAAACTCAGAGTCCAGTTTTGGGAAAGGGAAAATGTCAAGTAGGTAGTGGCATATATCATTGTGAAGTTCAAAAGGGATATAAAAGCAATGATGCCAACTTAGAAAACAATACCATATTGAGGATAGTTAAATCCATATTGCCAAGGTTGTGAATGTAGAGAGTGAAGAGAAGAGAATGAAGCACTAAGCTGCAGAGAACTCTAACTTGTGTCATTTCAGAAGAGGAGGAAGAACTAGGGAAGGGTATTTATGAGTGTCTAATGAATTAGGGGGCAAAAAAAGGCATGGATCAAAGGATATGGTTGTACAAACAATAAAAGAAATACAGTGTTAGTGAGAAAAAGGAAATCTGTATATGTTTTCTGGCTAGATGGTTATATGTGTCAGCCAATCAATCAGTATATTTAATCAGTGTACAATAGTATATTAATAAAATAATCATAATTGGATAATCGAATGGTTTTGGGTCAACAGTCCTTGCTCCAAAACTCCCAAAATACACACCCTAAACAACAAAAACAACACACACTCATAGTCCTCATTTGGTTTCATAAAGATAATATTTAGGGATAAACAAAGAGCAATAGTGATATTTTATTTTATAATTATCTTATTTTTACCCTTTACCAAAAGGAAAACTATTTATAACTAGATGCATTTCAAGTCAATGAAAACATCTAATACACTTGAGTGGCTTCACCTACTTTAATTTCTGTAGAAACCATCCCTTTTTCCATCCCAATTAAAGTTAAATACTCCTCCTCCTTGTTGCTGAAACATCCTCTCTCTGTCTCCAAGACATATAATTTCATTAAAAATATCTACTTATGTGTCTATCTCCTCACCATAATGTAACTCCTGAAAGATAAAAACTATGCTATATACATCTTCCTACTTAGAGTTTTTAGCCCAGTGCCTAGACCAGTGCATTCATTTATTAAACAAACATATCAAACACTTGCTAGCTCCATGTTAAGGAAAATCCACTGCTCACAGATTTTCCTTTATAATAAGCTTAGGAGAAAAAAGCTAGTTATTTCCCAAATAGAATTTTGTAATAGCCCTTTTAGATAAGAGGAAGGCAAATTTAAAAGACAACTGCATCACATTGTGAAAAGTCAGTCAGGAGTCCTGACTTCCATCTCTCCATGTCTCTAGTAGTTGTTATGACTCAGGGCTAACCACTTCTCCAAATTGAAAAGTTTACACTAAAATGCTATGATTATTTTATCAATTAAAGTATTCTAAATGCTAATTGTGACTTCCAATGCTTCATGACTCTATTTTGGGAAAAAAATGAGGATTTTCAGTTTACACCAGCATTAAATCCTGAGAAAATCATTATGAAGCAACTGACTTAGAAAGATGCAGAATGTATATTGAGGCAGAGCATTTCCCTTTCACAGACTGTAGGAATCAGTGTTCTACAGCAGTACTTCTGAT
>PVJD01014314.1:0-29667 GCA_004026545.1 Mormoops blainvillei | reverse complement strand
TCTTCATTTTCCAGCTGATACTCGCATGCCTTTTCGTGGCCGTCCTATATCCAGGAAATGTTCTCAATCTCTCTTTCCCCTTTTCACGTCAAAGTACAACACAGGGAGTCTCTGATCATATTATGCTTTTAAATAAAACTTCTGGCAGGTGCTGTTGCTTGTCTTTGTTTGTCACCATTTCTGTCCCTCACATTACTATTGTTACAGGCTTACTGACCAGGTCCTTTTATAACATACCGCTCCTACTCTCTGCCGCTACCTATTTAAGTCAACTTCTTTCTGGTCCTTTCTTAATTAAGTCAAAAGAAATGTTCTCTCCAAACTTAAGGCACTTTTATCTCTGTTCTGACTGCCCAGTCTGTTTGTCCTGATTTTCCCTCCTGCAGACATGTAAATTAAAAGCTAGCATAATGTCGGCCTACTTATGGGATGTCCAACTTTGTACTGTCTTAAGACCAGATTATGGAACATTGTATTGTCTTTGGCTGTTTATTATTTTTTTCTTCTCTTGGATGATAAAGCTGTTAAGGGAAACAGTGCATCTGGGTAATTGTTGAAACTTCAGTGCATATCTCAGGCTTGATATATAGTGAGTACTCAACCAACACTTTAATAAAAATGGGATATTAACTCATTTTCAATGCAGTAGTAAGGTAATAGTTTCCATGGATGGATAAACACTTTTTTGGTATGTGGATAATATCAAAGACATTTAATGACTTTTCTTTTTTCAAAAACCTCATAGTCAGAAACATTGCTACCAAGGAAAACCATTGGTTGAAATGTATAACAGCAAATACAAGCTCCAACTACCTCTTTGGTGAGCAGAGTATCTACAGTATTTTTAAATATATATATATTTTTGATTATGCTATTACTGGTGTCCTAATTTTTACCCCTTTGCTCCCCTCTACCTGGCACCCCCATTCCCTCCAGCAATCCTCCCCACCTTAGTTCATATCCGTGAGTCATGCACATAAGTTCTTTGGCTCCTCCATGTCCTATTCTTAACATCCCCCTGTCTGTTCTGCACCTACCAATTTGTACTTAATCCTTGCACCTTTTCCCCCATTCTCTCCCTTCCCCCTCCAAGTTGATAACCCTCTAAATGATCTCCATATCTATGATTCTGTTCCTGTTCTGCTTGTTTGCTTAGTTTGTCTTTTAGATTCAATTGTTGATAGTTGTGAATCTATTGCCATTTTAATGTTCATAATTTTGATATCCGTTTTCTTATATAGTTCCCTTGAACATTTCATGTAATAATGGCTTAGTGATGATGAACTCCTTTAGCTTTACCTTGTCTGGGAAGTAATTTATATGTCCTTCCATTCTAAATGATAGTTTTGCTGGTTAGGGTAATCTTCGTGGTAGGTCCTTGCTTTTCATCACTTTGAATACTTTTTGCCAGTCCATTCTGCTTGCAAATATTCTTTTGAGAAATCAGCTGACAATCTTATGGGCACTCCTTGGTAGGTAACTCTCTGCTTTTCTCTTGCTGCTTTTGAGATTCTCTCTTTATCTTTAACCTTTGGCATTTTAATTATGATGTGTCTTGGTGCAGTCCTCTTTAGGTCCAACTTGTTTGGGACTCTCTGTGCTTCCTGGACTTGTATGTCTATTTCTTTCACCAAATTAGGGAAGTTTTCTTTCATTATTTTTTTCAAATAAGTTTTCAATTTCTTCCTCTTCCTCTTCTCCTTCTGGCACCCCTAGGATTCAGATGTTGGTATTTTTGGAGATGTCCCAGAGGCTCCTTAGTCTATCCTCATTTTCCTGAATTCTTTTTTCTTCTTGCTATTCTGATTTAATGTTTTTTCTTCCTTATGCTCCAAATTGTTGATTTTATTCTCAGCTTCATCTCCTTTACTGTTAGTTTCTTGTGGATTTTTCTTTCTTTCACTTGGTGCAAGCTTCATTCCTGAGTGGGTCTTTTTCATGCTATTGCAATACCCTATGAGTTCTTTGAGCATCCTAAAAATCAGTGTTTTGAACTCTGCATCTGATAGGTTGCTAACCCTCATTTCATTTAGTTTTTTTTCTGGAGTTCTGTTCTTTTATTTGGGCCATATTTCTTTGTCTCCTCAATTTGGCAGCCTCTCTGTGTTTCTGTGTATTAGGTACAGCTGCTTTGATTCCTTGTTATAGTAACTTGGCCTATTATAGAAAAGCACACCTTTAAGTTGTATGGGGTGGAGCCTTAGGTGATTGCCAGGGACAATGCTGCTGCCTAGCCTCTGGAGATTTGCCCAGGGAGATGCTGTCCCCTGGTACTCACCTTGTCACCAGCTACTCCACTATCCCCTCATATGCCACTTGTGCCCTTCCAGCTGTTGTCCTTGTGCAGAATCCCAGAGAGGGTGGGTCTGCATTAGTCCTGAGACCTTTGTGGGCCCTTTAAGAGGAGTCTCCTGAGAATCCTGCAATTTCTTCTGCTGCCCCAACCCCCATTGGTTTTTACAGCCAGAAGTTATGGGAACTTATCTTCCTGGTACTGGAACCCTAGGCCAAGTACTCTGGCATGGGGCTGGGATCCCTTGCTCCCCAGGTATGTCCCCCAATTTTTATCCACCACACATGAATGTAGGACCACCCGTTCTGCATCTCTGTGCTTCTCCATGCCTCTCTACACACCTCTTCATGACTCTGTATCTCTGTCCCTCTTACCCATCTGGGTGAATGTGGCTTCTTTAAATCATGGTTGTTGGACTTCCATGCAGCTGGATTTTCTGACAAATCTGGGTGGTATTTGTTTTGTGGTTTAGTTGTAATTTTTGCTGTAGTGGTGTCAGGAGGTGAAGTGTGTTTACCTATGCTACCATCTTGACCAGAAGTCACCATATTTATGCTGTTTTTGAGACAGGATAGTGAGAAACTAAGAAAATTCTTTGGCAATGGGATAGGGAAACTGAGACAGACAGCTGAACACAATGGTGGTGCAGTTTACAGCCAGGTGCAGATGGTCACAAGGCTGGAAGATCCCCAGGGCCTGGCAAAACTGGGAAAACAAGAACCTCACTCCAATGGTAACCTTTCTTCCCTGGAGATAACCACTAAGCCTTAGTTGTATTTCAGCTCCAGGCCCAGAAAAGCAGCAAAACCAGGTGGTGACACCAGAACCAATTGCAATGACTAAAGACCCCCTGTCCTACCACTGACCAATCAGAGACCATGACCCTGAAAAGGCACACCTGGAGAACTGATGCTTTTCTATTGAAAGCTTCCCCTGAAACCTCCCCTAAGTTTCCCACCTGCAAGAGAGAGAGATAAAATCCTCAAGACGAAGGACCCAGCAGGCACACTCTTTCTCTGGAGAGCAGTCCACACCATTACCTTTGCTTCCTCCATTTCTTTCCTCACAGGCACATGTCTCCTAAAGTCAATGGGCAGCTGGCAGCTTGTCCAGGCTGATCCCCTGAACATGTCCCCAAAGTCCCCTTTTCTCTGACTTCCCAGTGAGCTAAGGCAGCCCAATCTCGGCTCTCCTGTTGCTTCCTCTATGCTAGGCCCCTCCTTATTTCATTGTCCCCAGCTTTAGTAAATGCATCCTCATAGTCACCTGGACTCCTGTAGTGAAAGCTTTCCTGCATGAAGTCCAGAACCCACGCACTATATAGCTGGCCCTAGGCAGACCAACTCAGTGTCAGACCCCTGTCTGGTAACATTTTGATCTATTCATATTTTCTTTAAAGTGTTACAGCTTCAGGAAGTACAATAACCACACCCATTACATACTACAAACCTACACGCCGTGGTGACACAGCTATATGATTTTTCAGGAGCAGCCATTCTTACTAGTTTTCACCATCTTCCATGAGCTGAATTCAGTTGTTTTATTTTCTGTTTCCTAATCATCCCCCAAATTTTTTGACTCCAATTATAAATTTCAAAAAAATTTTTCAAGTGTCTATTAGATGAAAGGAGAATGCAAGACTTATTAAAAACTCAGATCCTTTTTTGTTGGTTGAGTGGTAATAGGAGAAATAGGAGGACATTATGGAGCCAAAGTTGAAGCAATAGAGGTGGAGTCATAGGGTCATGAGACTGTGAGTAGACCTGGAATTGTTTTTGTAAGGAGTCAAAATTATACCAGATGCTAGAGTTCAAAGAGTACAGTGGGACTGGGAAAAGAAATACCAAGGTCAGTGGCTAAAAATAGCACAGAACTAAGGCTGTGAATGGCAAATGGGTGGTTGGTATGTAGTTAAGGGGTGAGTATTTTGTCTGTCTTGACAAAAAGCATATTGGTCTGTCCTTAAGAAGTTAAAGTCCTAAACATGGAGGGTGGAAGATAAACAATTGATGCAAAGATGTCCATACAAGAGAGAGCAGGGTGGGAAATTTTTTGGATGAGAAAACGTTTTGTATATGGATACACATTGATTCCTTCTTCTTCTAGTGAGTTTTACTGCTTTTATCTAAACAAATTACTCTTTACAAATTTGGGGAGGAGGAGAAGAAATCTTTTTGATGTGATTAGCTATTTTAGCTGTAAAGAAGGCAAAAGGTCTTTGGTAAAACTAGCAATGTAACCCAAGGGCCCAATTCATGAAACTGTGTACGTCAGCAACATAGCTCTCTCTAGCTGTTAAGCTGTCTCCAGCACCTGCTCAGTCAGTGTTTCAGTGTTACCCCAGTGTTATTTTGCGGCTTTCAGAGCTGATGTTGAATATTTTTTGAGGTTATCTCTGTAAATAATAAAGTCCCCACATATGGTTTTACCTCTATGTGTGTAATGTCTAGTTGGAGAATTTACTGACATTACTACAACTTTTTTTCTCTCCCTTTGGGTTTCTTTCAGCACTAACACTGGCCCATTTTTCTTTTCAAAAATAAGTGTGGAAGGAACTGATTTAAGTATTAACTGCTAAAATTAGTGCCTTGGTGGGTAAAGTTTACCAATATTATTCATCAGACGGACTTGTTTTGTAGACCTCAAAGGGATTTAAGTTCCATTAGGAGCCTCTAACTTGAGAGTTTAACTGGACTTTGAAAACATCTGCAGCCCTAGGATAAACTTAGCACAATGCTGGCCTTTTTCTCTGTGGGTACAGGATTCATTTTTTTATTTGGGCAAAAAGTTATTATTTGTTCTTTTAAATTCATGCTATTGTGCTTTGATTACAGTAAGAGCTTCATTGCTGTTAATTATTGATGAAGGTGATGATAGGGATGTAATCTTGAGACCAGGTGGCCCTCACAGGTTTTAAGCTTGGTTCCTCATTCCTACTCAACCCAGCATGACTTTCACTTGGTGTTTTCTGCATTATCAAGGTCTTGGACCTTTAGAAGAAAATGCAATTTAAAAAAATCTCACCAGAAATTGTAAGGGGTCTTAATTCATAAAATAAGTATTTTTGTTACTGAAGCACCATATTTTATCTGACCAGGCACTTTCATTAGGAACAAATTAATTGGATATAATTAGTATTTGCATGGTTGATAACTGACAGAATTATTAGGCACTCTTAATACCTTGATTTTAGATTATCATCTAAGGTAGCATGCAAAGTTTAACCACTTTAATGTCTGATCTTCTAAAATGGTAAAGACCCAAGGAGTATTATTTATTTCCTCTTTATTTTATTTATTTAGTCAATAAATATCTATTGAGTATCCACCATGTGCCACATATTCTTTTAGGTGCTAGAAATACATCAATAAAAACAGCAGACAAATTCATGGTGCTTATATTTTGATTGGGAAGCCACATAGTAATTAAATAAAGCAAGAGATAAATACTATTATCTCTTTAAGAGATAAAGAAGAGAATACTGTGAGAGGGATTAGTCACTAAAAAATGTAAATTCCTCAAAAGGTGGGTAGGTGCTATATCTATAATAAGCATAATAGAACAAGGCACGGCACTGCATCACAAAGCTACTGACCACCTACGTACTTGATATTTACTAAAAAGACTTTTTTTCCCCTTTAACTTTTGATTTCTACCTTTATGTCCTTTGGGTTTCCCATGTTATAGGGCATCAAGATGAGGGGGTAGGAGGCCAGAATTGCAGAAATTTTGATCTAATAGTTACCTTAAAGAAGATCCAATCTAATCCCTTAAATTTATAGGTGAAGTTAAAGCTCACAGAAGTTACCTGACTTGCTCTGGGTGTCACAGCTAGTTGGAACAGCTAATTACAAAGAGCTATTGCTCATCCCTGTGGGTTTCCAGTGAGTGGTGAGCTTCTAGAATTTTCTTTTATAAAACCCTAAATCTGGACTATCATGGTCTGACATATGATCAACCCTGAAGTGTACCGAGTTCTCCAGGTTTCAGGGGTTACCTTCTATTTAGTAACTAATAACAACTTACAAGCCCTCTTTGTATGCCCAAATCAGCAAGAAGTTTAGCCTTCAATGGGCCCTCATGTGCCTCCTCTGTTTGGCTTAATATTCTAGACTTCTCTGTGGGTGGACTCTGGTGGTCTCACCATGGTCTCTTTAGGCGGTTGGGAATCTCCTCATTTTCCTTAAGTCTCAGGGTGGACACAGTTCATTTCTAAAGCCAGGCTACAGAGCTCACAAAACTTTATCAACAGTTTAGAGATAACAGAATAGAATTACTCTGCTGAATGGGAAACGTAACCTGGATGTAAACTATCACCAGAGGCCGAGCCTTCCAGAAGAAGTCCCTTCTTGTTATCTCTATCTTTTAAAGCTCCTCGAAGCCCATGCCACCACTGTACTGCAGGAACCAGTTTAACGCGCACCATGGCCTTCCACCGGGCCCCTCCTGACTGGAGCCTCGGCTGTTAGGCCTCCATTGGCTCTAGAGAGTCAAGAAAATCCTTTCTTCTCCCAGAGAGGCCCTTTAATCCACACGGATGATGGCCTTTGACAAATCATACACAGCCATTTACTCTTCATAGTCTCACAGTTTTCATTCCAGGTTTGAATTTGGACTTTATTTTTCCGTAATCAAAGTGCTCTAAGTAAGATTTTTTCCCCCCCAAAAGAGAAGAGTACCTCCCCTCTAGCCATCATGAGCAATGCCTGTACTTCCAGCTAAATTATAGAAAAAATTTTTAATGTTGGCATGTTTGAAATAACCATCTCACATACTGAACCGCTAGCTAGCAAGATTTCAGTCTCACTGGGTAAAATTTCTGAATACTTTGCATAATCTGTAGACTTTCCACCATTACTTCTCTGGTAGTGGCCTTCCATTATCATCTTCAAAACTTGCTTCAAGTCCCAACCTTTTCTGGAAGCCTGTTTAGCCTCCTGTCCTTCTAATCAACATTTTATTCTTGGCATGTATGTATTCAGTTTGTATGATGCCATTTTGACATATTTCATCATTTGTACATGTATGCCATCCTCCCAGTTAGAACACAAACACTTTAAAGACATACTTTGTTTTAAGATTCCCACACTCACCCTGGCTGGGTAGCTCAGTTGGTTAGAGTATTGTCCTGATACGCCAAGGCTGTGGGCTTGATTTCCAGTCAGGGCACATACAAGAATCAACCAACAAATGCATAAATAAGTGGAAAAGCAAATTGATGCCTCTCCCCTACCCATGCCAAATCAATAAATAAAAATTTTAAAAAGTTAAAAAATTGATCTCCACACTCCATGTTTGGCAAATGTACCAGTTTAGAACTCGACAAACACATTTCCCCACAGACAGAAATCGGTTGTTTACCCTCAATCCACGCCAAAGGCCTTAGGCTTACTGCACTGCTATTTCTATTTTGATGACTTGTAAGTCATTTCACCTTCCTCCTGAATTTGTCCCAAGCACCGTAGCTATGCTTGAAGTGGAATTCCCATTCGAGAGCATCGTTTAATCTCATTTGACATGAGAAAATTTAATCTTTAAATTTCATACCATGATTTTTCTGTTGTATAAGCCAATGGGAAAATTAGTATGCTGAAATACCAGAGGCTGAACTGAAGCCAGGGCGTCACACTGGCACTGCTTTAGCCAGGAGGTCCGCACGACCTTTTGTGGAGCGGCACGGGGATGCTGGTGACCTGAGCAGGGCAGCGGGAACTGTCAACAGAGCCAGGAAAGCCAGTGAATGGACGTATGGGCAAAGGTGTCATGTTACTGCCAGGTCTGAGTGAGAGAGGAAGATGAGCTAAGAGAAGTTGAGGAGCCAGAACCACTCACTGCACTATCAGGCCTCACTGTGCCCTGAAAACACACGCCATGGGAGAAGGTAGCGAGGAGATGGGATCAAGGAGTGAGGACTGAATTTCGCAGGTCCACACTGAATTGTATGAGTAGCCAAACTCGGTGTATGTGTTATTTAAATTTTTTTAGATCAGTAAAATAAAATGGCAAAATCTAATGTTTTCATTTACCCACCCCAGTGCCTAACCTTACCACATTCTTCTTTTAATATTTAGTACCTTGTGAAAATTCAGGGAACTTTGATTTTCCACTGTTTGAAATTATAAAAATGCTCAAAAATTCTATTTGCTATCTTTGAAGTTTTTGGTTATTTGCTTATTAAAAATACATTTTTTCTTATAAAGAGGTAAGTTACCTACCATTAGAAATAAACCACAGTAATCCATGGTAGAAATCTAGAACCTATACATCTACAATGGCTTTAATATTAAGAAAACCCACTTAATATCTTTGGGTGTCAGTTTGTGTACATAGCTATATATATTTGATGAAATTGTCATAAGGCTAACAGAAACCATAGTGGATACATTTGAAACCAAATGGTGTAGGTTTCAACCCCACCTCTACTTTCGATTAACTTTTTGATCTGACCAAGTTACTTAGCCTCTGTTTCCCCATCTATTAAATGAGGCTCGTGATAATAATATTTAATCTTACAGGGGGTTGAAAGATTAAAATGGGTTAATATGTATAAAGCTTATAGAATACCTGACACACATGGCCAAATAAGTGTTAGTTATTACTGTGATTATACTCTTATGGTTTACTTTTGTGGTGAATTAAGGTGCTTGGAGGTGAAGATCTCATTGTTAATAAATTTTATAAATATTGGAAGTTTAAATTTTTCTTCTGACAAATATGTGCATGTGACATATGTCTAAGTGTGTATGTGCAAATGTATATGGTGATTTTTAAAGTGGGTGTGTGTTACTTTACACATTATTCAATAATGGATTTAATTTTATTTTTCAGAAGTGCTGAAAATATTCTACTCATGGGGCAAGTTCTTTCTCCTCTAAACCATCAGGGTGAAGAAGTAATCCAAATCAGGGAGCAATTTCAGTGAAGGTATGAGTCCACAGAGTTCCCTCTGTATTAAGGCCAAAGAAACAGTCTGATTTTCTTTGTTATGTTTCAAATGCACCTCAAGCTGTACTGGGAATATCAGTGTAAAATAAAGGGGCTTTTGCAATTCAGCACCTCCTACGCACAGCTAATTAAATAGTATGAGAGGCAAGCAGCAGACAAGACTCAAGCTCATAAATATTACACATTTTATTAATAACATACAAATGATCTTAATTAAATCTGCATTTTCCATGAGTAACAATCTCAGACACAGGTTTATTCCCTTCCCCAGGAGCTTCAGGGGCGGTGGAAACATTCTGGAATCTTAATAGAAAGGGACTCCCTCCTGACTTGACAGACTCTTCCTTTTCTCTACTTTGCAGCCTCTCACTGTAGCCTTTCCCAGTTTCTAGGACCCAGGTGGCTAAATGAAAGACCCACGTTGCCTCCGAGCTCTAGGTGAGCCTGTGACCCTATAGACAAGCCTCCCCATTTAAAAAGATGTCAAATCAAAACCCATAAAATCCGCAAAGGTTTAAATTAGGTCTCTGTATGTCATCAATTCTCATTGCCCCCTTCATGGTACTTACTCAAATTTGTGATTATATATGTTTCTGTGATTGTTATTTTAAAGACTGTCTCCTTCCCTAGATAAAACTTCTGAGACCAGGAGCTCTAGTTATTGTATTCACAGTCCATTTCCAGTGCTAAACACACCTCTGGCCTATGGTAGGTTTTTTGTGATTTGGCGTGTGTGTGTGTGTGTGTGTGTTGGTGGGGCTAAAACCAGGGATTTTATGGCTGGTTCTTTTTTAAATTGAAAAATAATTTGCACACAATTTACATTTTGAAGCACATACTTTCGTGTGTTTCGTGATATATGGAGTCATATAATCTTTACCATAACCCAGAGAAAGAACACTGGCATCACTCCCCAAAGTTCCCTCATGCCCCTTGGCAGTCAATTCCCGACTTCTCTTTTATCCCCAGCTCCTGGCAGCCACCAATTTGACCCCTGTTCCTAACTGTTGCTTTTCTAGAATACCACATGAATGGCCTCATACAGCGGGCAGTCCTTCTGTGTCTGGTTCCTTCCATTCAGCATAATGCTTTTGAAATCCATCCATGTCGTTTTGTGTATTAGTAGTTTGTTCCCTTTTATTACTGAGAAGAAATAGATTCTTAATAATTATTTGTTGAATGTATAAAAAGGAATACAGGCCTGGAAGCACATCTGCAAATGGATTAATTGAGAAAAGTCTAAACATCTTTATCCACAAATACTTGCTGAGTGCCTGGATAATCTGTTAATTATGCTTGAATGGTAATTGCGGATTTTAATACCAGGTCTTATTTGTATCTTCAGATTTTTTGATGGAGTAGTTTTTTATGATAATTGGAATATTTAAGTACCATCTCTAGTGGACATAAAATTATTATTTTTTGTTTCTGTGATAGCTAGGATTTAGCATCTGATTATTTTCCCAATAAATCTGAGGATGGCTGATGTATTCAGCATAGATGGCATCCACTGGGACAGTGGGCACTGTGCTTTTCAAGTAAAACTGCACATTTCAGCTAACATGATGTGAAAATTATCTTATTTAGAGGTTAAAAAGGAAAATTTAAAATATATTGCTCACCCAAACTTAGCTTTAGAAAAATAAAAATCAATATTGGACATTCCCTAAAATTTTGACCTTGGAACCTTGAAGAGTATTTTTCTCAGTGCTTATTAGGACCATGACAAGGAGAACTTTAATGTTTTTATTTTTTTTTTATTTAAAAATTTTATTGATTTTAGAGAGAGAGAGAGAGAGAGGGAAAAAATTCTTTTGTTGTTACACTTATTTATGCATTCACTGGTTGCTTCTTATATGTGCCCTGACCAGGGCTTGAACCTGCAGCCTTGACATATCAGGATCATATTCTAACCAACTGAGCTACCCAGCCAGGGCCTAAGAACTTTGATGTTTTGAAGAGTGTTAACATCAGGTTATTGAGGTAAAAGGGAAATCAGGTCTGTCCTTTCTATAATTACGCAAAGGATCAAGAATAAACAAAATGTGTAAGAGAACACTAGATTAAAAATGGGATGTGGAATCTACATATTAGTCAAATGATCTGACCTCTTATGACAGTGATGTCCTCTGGTAAAGTGGGAGATAAATAACAGTGCTGCCTATCTCTCAGGTTGCTGTTTTTTTATTTTCAAATGTTACTACAAATGCTACAAGCCATTAGATTCTCTTTGGGTTACCTGTTCTTTTTATTAGGGACAGTCTGGTATGATATTTGAACATGTCCCCTTCTCCCCTAACTCAGCAGTGGAGATCATTGCAGGGAAAATTCTTTCTTCATTCACACCTTTGCAATAAATGTCTCCAGGAGCACAGAGGAGTCTTGTTATCAATAAATATATATCTATCAACAATTGAATCTGAAAACAAAATAAATGAACAAGCAGAACAGAAACACTCATAGACAGAAGATTTTGACAGCTGCCAGATGGGAATGGGTTGGGGGAATGTGTGAAAAAGGTGAAGTGATTAAGAAATACAGATTGGTAGTTATAGCATAGTCATGTGGATGTGAAGATTAACATAGGGGATGCAGTGAATAATATCCTAATAACTATGTGTGGTATCAAGTAGGTACTAGATTTATCAGGATGATCACTTAGTAAGTTATATAATGTCTAACATGTACACCTGAAACTAATACAATATTGTACGCTAACTGTAATTGAAAAATTTAAAAGATAATTTAAATAAGAAGATATCTTGGATTTTAACTTCAAAAGGAGACATGACAATATATAAGCTACTCTGCAAAATTCTACACATTTTCTATGGAAAATTACTAAGTACACAGCAGTTTCCCAATATCTTTTAAAAATTTATTTACTGTTTTGTAGGCACTGTGCTGCTATCTTATCTACCCTTCCCAATAATCGCTTAGATACTTTTCATGGATGAGGAAGCTGGGATTTCCGTTTTCCTGTTGCATTTCTGTCCAGTCGTTCTAGCCGTAGCTGGTTTTCACGGCTTGCGTTGTTGCAGGGCTGCTGGCTTTTAAGACTATTGCAAAGCCATAGAAGGTGGGATGGGAATAGGGTGAGTTAAAACTACACAGGGCTTGCTGTTTTAAATAAAGACTTAGCCATTTTTTTGTTGAATAAATGCTCTTAAAATTGTCATAAACCTTAGGCTAATTTCCAGATTTTTAAAAAGTTAGTTTTGATACATTTCTCCCATGTTCTCATTGGAGCAGATTTTTCAGGGTCCTTTACCCCGCCGTTCCCACCGATGTCTTGGGTGTGATCGTTTTTAGCCTGGGAGGCGATAGCTAATTGGAGTCATTTCTTTTTTAAAA
This sequence comes from Mormoops blainvillei, assembly GCA_004026545.1. Taxonomy (NCBI): domain Eukaryota; kingdom Metazoa; phylum Chordata; class Mammalia; order Chiroptera; family Mormoopidae; genus Mormoops; species Mormoops blainvillei. The sequence continues at coordinate 17,075 of PVJD01014314.1, read as the reverse complement.
CCTCTTATAAACATATTATAATTCACAAATACATTTTGAATAAAGCTGAGTTAAGCAAAATATGTTTGAGGACCATGTCAGCAGCATTACCTGGAAATTTATTAAGGATGCAAATTACTGAACCACCTCAGTCTCGTTAAACTGGCTTCTTTAGAGATAACGCTGAACCTTATATTTCTTACAAACTCCGAGCTAACTGATGCATATATACAAACTAAAGTTGAAAAATCACTGCCAGATGGCATTCTCCAACTGGAATAATTCAGTGCTTACATACTAGATATTGGGTTGTAAAACTGATTTTGAGCATTTTAAAATTTAGCAGCAGGAATTTTTGACAGGTAATAAACACTTTCCTTCATATTTATTTTTACCAATAATATTTCAACATTGCCTCTACATAAGTATCATATCACAAAAATATCTAAGAGTTGCATTATTAAGCACCCATTTATCAGGGATCCATGGGCTTTCATTATACATGTAATTCTCAAAGCTATGACTATTTATCCCTGTTTTAAAGATGAAGAACCTGCCAGGGTCCTATGACTAACAAATAGAAGAACTGGGATTTAAAAGAAATACTCCTGACCCTAAATTCCATGCTTTTTCTGTTTTACTTTCCTGGGTCTCTTAAGCTATATCTTTATTAGCCATTTCTCACTTGAACATAAGAAGCATTTTGACAATAGAGTCACAACACTTATTTATTTCAATAAAAAAACCCACTTCTGGACATTAGATGTCTTTCTTATCTCTTTGTAATGTTGCATAATGTAACCCAACATCTCTTCGTCTGAAAGCTGTAGAATAATTGGCAAACAAAGTGACTTGTATGGCACAGGCATGACGTGTGGTATTCATAAGCCAGGCAGTCGGGTGATTTGGAACCTCTGTGTGCACTGAGGCCGAATTTCACAATGGCTCTAAAGTGAAGGTGCAAGAAAAGAATGGAGGTCCTTCAGCAGACCAGATCACATCGGTTTAGGGGAAAGGAAATGACTTTCCAGATTAACAGAGATGAGCTGGCATGCACATGCTGACCATCCCCGTCTTTTAAATTGACTATATGTCATTTTCTCAAGGCTGTGGGCAATGGGTGTATATTTTAAAAGACTTTTAAAAAATGATTATTTCAAAAGAATAAGTTTTTTTAATGAGCTGGCCAGCCTTTTCTGCTGTGACGGTGCCCTTTCTTAGGATTCTGGATTTGGTGCATGGCATGTCAAAACCAGAGAACCTGGCACAGAGGAGTCCCTGGAGCCCCAGATGTGAGCTAGAAAATTGGCTGACCTGACATTTAGAGCTGTCAGCTTATGATTTTGACCTCACTCCTTCCGTGTCTGTGCAAAATTCCTCAGGTCAATTACATAGCATAGAGGACGCAAGGGAAATCCAGCTGCGCTGAATTAATTTTGTGTTCTGAATTTTATGAGATTGGTTCACAGGCGGTCATGTATTTCTTAGCAGCTGTCAATTATTAGATAACTAAACTCAGACCCCTTTGAAACGGTGACCATTTCTCATTCAGCCTCGTACTGTCAAAACCTAGTGCAGAACCTTGAACACAGCAGGCACTCGAGGTGTCTGAGGAATGAATGAATGGTAAGAGTCAAAAATGCGATTCAGATTAGTAAATTATGTTTGTCTCATCTGTTCTCAAAGTACCACTTTATTTGAAAATAGATAAAAAATAGATTATAATGCAGTAAGTATAAGGGTGAATAATAACAATAAAACAGAAGTCCATGTACCCACCTAACTTAAGAAAAAGAATGTTATAATTAATTTCCAAGTCTGTGTACCCAAACTCTTTTTTTCTTCAATGTATGCCATACTTCCAGAGGTAAATACTCTCTTAAACTTTATTATTCAGTCTGGTGTTTATATTATAAATAAGTGTGCCTGTTATCTTTATTAAAACATTGTGCTTTTTTTTGTAGAGGACATAAGATTAATTTCTGTTTAAAGCAACAATAATCCTTATTGATGGGCTAAAAGTCCATAAGGGGTATCATGTAAAGTTCAAACGGGTTCATCCCAGCAAAATATATTCACGTCATAACGAGTTTTGAGCCTTCCCTCAAAGCAAATTTCAGGTTCCTTAGTGGGATAAATAAAAGGCGATTTTTTGTTGGGGGCTCTTCCTAGTGTCCCTCTGTGTTCCCACTGGACTTCACATGCAGCTGCTGTTAGTAAGGCTCTGCAGTGGCTGGGGACATGTTGCGTGCTAAAAGCACGAACCTGTGGGGTGGGGAAGCATGGCCCTAATTCCTGCTATTTAAAGAGCTACTCCTTGTGGATTGATTACAACAACAACTTCACCACCGTGTAAATTTGAAAGGCATGAGCCATGCTAAAAGCCAGGCTTGGTAAATTAAATCTGTTTTCCCACAGAAAAAGAGGAAAGAAGTGACTGACAGTTCACTCACCATGAAGAGTTTGTGAGACCACGAAAGAAAAACGCCTCTCTCCTAAGAACCTGGCTGACTTCTCTGGGGACTCTCCAGAGGAAGGAAGGCTTGCACTTGTTTTTCTTTCAGGTGGGGGTGGACTTCCTACTCTTTCACTGCTCTTTTCCTCTGAGGAGGCCAAGGTTTTTCTTTGGTCATCCAGGGTGAGCTAAGGTAATATTTTGAATATCCTCACAAGCGGGCCTGCCAGTTTTGCTTGCCATGGATGAAATAGTATTCGCTTTCCCAATACCTCGACATTGGAGATCGGGTTTTGGTGTTCTGGTTATTGTATTGACTGCATTCACACATTAGTTTTACTTATTTTTCATTAGTTTTATTCATGTAGCTTATGTGGTTCATTCATGAGCACCTACTGTGTACGAGCTGCTGGGAGCTTAGCAGTGCACAAAATAGGTGTAGTCTTTGCTTTTGAGAAGTTTATCAAAGGAGGCAGATATTAATTCTAATGCAGTAAGTGCCATGAAGGAAAAGCATATTCTGTTTTGCTAAGTGTTATGGAGACAAATCTTTTTAAAAATTTCTTTGTATTTCCTTATAGAGGGACATTAGTCAAAGTAGCATTCCTGGTTTCTCTGAAAGGGGCTGGTCTAGCCTTCGGGATGGACCTGTCTACTCTGAGCCTGTGCCTCTGTATGGGAGGTGGAGTAGGGATGCCACCTTCCAGGTTCCAGCACAGCCGAGACTGTACATGTCTATCTAATTCTTTAGTTCAGACCAGGAAACTCACTGACACCATGTACCTAAGTTACAGTTTCCGATCTAGCCTTTATTAGAATTAATGTTGATACTTGATCCTCATTTGCTAGACTTTGTTGTCTCTTAAATTAATTCAGAATTTAGGTGGGAGAGAAGCTGCTATTATTGGTTCCTTTGCACCTCGACACAGCATCAATCTTGATGCTTATACAGGGAGAATTGATACAGCCTTACTTCAGTACCAGAGGTTTTTAAATTCTGCTCCTCAAAGGAAGAAGGGTTATAGTGAGCTGGCCAGGCTGAATCCTACTCCCGTCACAATACTTTCAGTGAGCATGGGTTGGGATCTACTTTATAGTTGTGGGTATGCAAAACACAATTTATTCTTATATCATTATTCATTAATTATTGTACTATTTTCCATACAAACACCTGTAAACCTCCTTCTGCCCCACCTTGTACGAGGTTTCTGTCTAAAAATTCTGAACTTAAAAGGAGTTTAAGGATCAGTGCTTTAGACTTATAGCTTTTAAACATTTTAGACCATAACTCACAGTGATAACTACATTTTACATTATATACACTCCAATACATTATATACGTGTGTATATAAACATGTGTGTGCTGTTTCCAAGCCACTCCCCCCACTCCGCTTTACTCCATTCCATTCCTCTCCTTTCCATTCCATTCAATTTTTTTCCATTTTATACCGTTAGAAAAACATCTTCTGTTAAAAGTCACTAAACTGATTTCACAACACTCACGAGGTGATGTTTGAAAAACTCTGCATCGGAGTATGTTCATTTTACCGAAAGGTTGTGCTCAGACAGACCTCTTGTCTCTCGATGACCTGACCTTCCACTGAGAGCGTCTCTTTGGCCCTGTGTGCAGTATTCCTTTTGAAGTTTGATATATTATTAATTTTCTGAATGCACATCAATGAGGGTTAAACTCACCGCCAAATTATGGTCCCTTTCGAGAAAGTATTTCTCATCATCGTTATTATTGTTGAGATCTTCAACACCACCAAAATAACACATTCTGTTGCAAACCTGACAAACATCACTAAATATTTCTCTTGTGGCACATTTTAAACCATATTATTATTACTTGCCTTTTTTGTTTTGTTTTGTTTTGTTCAATGGAGTAATTTTCTATCACATTTTTCTATCACATAGTGAACAGAGCTGTCAAAAATTATCAAGTTCATAGAATTTATGCTGTACTGGGGTGTTCCTATTACATAAAAATATTCATGGAACTTATGTGTTAGATGGAATTATTTGTGTGAGTTTATTCATCACCATCACCCCACTCTTGACAATGTGATATCCAGAAAAGGGCAGCTGATGGGAACAAGGAGGGCAGTATAGTTTTTGGGCTTCAGCTAGTGCCCGAATAGGTCAGGTGTGGGCAGGGTGCTGAGAAAGTGTGCTGGGCAGCACAGTGAGACTGGGCACAGGATGGTCGAGGCATCCAGAGGGACGTGAAATGCTCTGAAAGGAAGTGAGAAGGCATCAAAGCAAACAGGGCCTCCTTCCTGATACAGCTTTGGACCAGCCCTGTCCCCTCATCTATAAAGCTAACTTCAAAGGAATAAACACTGAGATGTCGATGTGTTACTTAACTTTTGTCTCCAAAACTGGACATCTAATTAAGAAAGTTTCTGATGAGGGGTAAGTGTCTTATCCTCAGTGGAAGAAGAGACATGAGCATGCCCAGCAAAACTTGGCCTCACTCAATGCCAGTCCTCTTTCTTGCCTCCCTTCAGTCACTGCTTGTTTGCTTTAAATGGGCAGTAGAAATAGGCAAACACAGGTGCTGTCTACATTGGCAGTGTGGCCTCTCCTCCAGATTCAGGCTCTCCCTGGATGGCACTGCCTGGGAACTGCAAGAATGGAGATCTAATCAAGTGGATGCTGGCTCTCTGCCCACCACTAACTGGTTTGATTCAGCTTCCCCATTGTTGATAGTAAAACACAGGTGAGCCTTCAGTTTCTTGCCTGCAGGTTCCAAAGCCAGCATTTACTGCAAGCTCTCTGACTTGCCATTCTGTGGTGTCATGGAAAGAACACTTGCCTACATTGTGCAGACCTGGCTTCTTGTCCAGGTTTTGCCTCCAACACAGTGTGCATGTCCCTTAGCTTCCCTGAGCCTTGTTTCAAAGGGAGATCTTAACCCCTAATGTTGGCTAAGCTCTGTGGTTTTTTGTTTTTTGTTTTTTTTTAATCTCAGGGATTTATCAAGGTGGAAAGCAGAAAACAAATGAAATTCAAGTCTCTGTCTTAAAATCCTAAATGGTTGAAGGGTATCCTGGAGAGCATAAGGAGTAAGAGAAGGCAAGAAGTCTGCAAGAGAAATTTCTGTTGACTGGGAGGGAGGGGACAGGGAGGGGGGTAAGAGAGAGAGAGAGAGAGAGAGAGAGAGAGAGAGGGAGAGATCTTCTCCTCAGAACTTGTACTGTACTCAGGAGATGACAAGACCTCAGGAAAGAAGTGCTGACAAATAGTGAGGACACCTCTAGGAGGTTTGGATTCTACCACTCATGTTTCCTTACTCAACTGAGATTTACAGTCTTGGCAAAGAAACAGCAGAGCCTGGGACAACAGATGTCTCAGTCACAGACGGTATAGACTTGTGACTGACAACCTGAGGGGATTCTCTCCCTTGGAACTAGGGAAAAATCTCAGGGCTTTGAATCTTTGTAGGAGGGAACCCCTTAATGACCTAAGGTTTAACTCCTTCATAGTCCAATAACAATGGGACTTGGAGTCAGTATTAAATTGATTAAAAACAATAAAAATAGCTAAAGCATAATTTTTTTGTATGAGTGAGAGGACTGAGATTCATGCTCTATATATGTGCGATTGTATTTATTGAGTAAATTTTCTCAGAAAACCCTGTATTTTCTTTCTCTACACACCGAGCTTCTCTGCCAGGTGCTTTCTGACGACACCAGAGCCCCATGCTAGACCAGGTTGCCCTTGAGGCAGTGTGGGTAAGGCCCGGAGCAGAAAGTAAGGTGAGCAGTTCAAGGATTGGATTCCTGCCCATGTGGCCTGGGCCGGCCCAGGCAGGCCTCTGAAAGCCCATCACTGAGGAGCCACCCCGCCAGAGGCAGCATTGGGGTAACACTCAACAACACTTCATTAGCCAGGATTCCTGGTGCACCAGCTGAAGCCCTGATAGAGTGTCAGGCCTTCCTCAGCTTCAAGTTCATGACTGATTTCCTTCCTAAGGCCAGCAGACATCCCTCCCTCTCTGTCTCAGCAGAGAGACAGGAACCTGGAAGACTTCTGGGCCAAAGTTTCTTTCCCACTGAAATGGTTTCCTGAAAGTGGAGACTTTGCCTTGGCTCCAAGACCCAGTTCTTGTTCCATACTTCACAGTTCCAAGTCAGTCATGGAAAGAGGAATGTGCCTAAAAATAACCACCAGCTGGGCCCACAGAAGTTCCGGGGGGTGTGTCTGCAGCTAATGGAGCAAGTTTGAAGTCTGCCTCTGTGGTTCTGGAAACTCGGCTTTGGTGTGCTTGCCAGAAGAGCCCTTCAGGTTGTGTTATTTTTAGTGTCTCTCAGGACAGCCTTTGCAAAGACAAGTTCTTCCTGCTTGCAACTTATTGAGGTCACCCAAGGATAGCACTTTAGGGGCAATAAGAAGAAGAAAATGTATTTTTAGTGCATTTGCTCATGCCTTTTTGTTGCCCCTCTGTTTTCTTGCATCCTTCCTCAGTCTCCCCAGAAGCACCCTTCCACTCCCACATTAGTCAGGTAGCTCCCTCCTCAGGCGCCCAGCGACTCACTTCCATGTCTCCCCGATCCTGACTCCCTAATGTCCCTTTGTCCTGCATGCCACTCTTCCTTCTTTATCAAAACACATTTGTCCTTCAGGGAATGCAGTCAATCTGATAAATGAACTCACAATAAAGTATAAATGAGGATGGTTTAAAATTACCTGTTATACGGACCATTGTTTTGAATTGTAGTAAAAAAACACATCTCATAAAATTTACCATCTTAGTCATTTTTAAGTGTACAGTTCAGTAGCGCTAAGTATAATCACATTGCTGTGAAACAGCTCGCCGGAACTTTTTCATCGCACTGAACTGAAACACTGTACTCAACAACTCCCCATTTTTCTCTCCTCCCAACCTCTGGTAAACACCATTCTATTTTCTGTATCTATGAATTTGACCACTCTAGATAATTTATGTAAATGGAATCATTCAGTTTTTGTCTTCATGCGACAGGCTCAGGGTCACCCACATTGCAGCATATGACAGGATTTCCTTCTTTTTTAAGGCTTCATAGTATTTTATTATATGTACATAGTAAATTTTGTATCCGTTCATCTATCAGTGGGTATTTGTGTTGCTTCTACCTTTTGGCTATTATGAATAGGGCTGCTATTGTAACCATGCGGCGTGGGGTTCAGCAGCTTGTTCACTTGTGTCCATATGACCCAAAGATTTGTGTCGAAGGAAACAGGTTTTTATTAACAGGGTTCCAATTTGGGGGGGGATGAGAGCACTCCTGCTCTGGGCCCTTCTCTCTTCCAAGATCCAGAACTTCTCTTGCTCCCCAAAAGACTATAAGCCAAAAGCACGGCCAGATGTTCCCCATTTCCTTATCTGTCCTTTTTGGAGCTTAAGCCACAGCCACAGAAACAAATCTCCATCCTCTCTGGAGTGTGCACTCGTGGGTTTCAGGATCTCCATCTTCTCTCAGCAGCCCTCTCCTTCAGGTTCTGGGGTGCCCTGCTCTGTCTCCATGTAGCAGTCCAGGATCCAGTGCCATGCTGCACTGGATCATAGTGTCCCAGAGGCTGCAGCCCAGCGAGGTATGCATCCCAGCCTAGGACCCTGCCTCCAGGATCTGGCTTCCACCTACGTGGGGCCTAAGCCGCTGGTGGATCCAGCATCTGCCTAGTCTTATAAGCACTCCTGTCCATGTGGAGAACAAGTACCAGAGACCCAGAGCGTCCAAGTGCATCTGTGACCAGAAGTCCTAGGTACAAGCACCACAAGCCAAGAGGCAAGAGGGAGCAAAGAGCCTAGCACCAAAGGAAGAGGGTGAGCTTTATCCCATCTCTTTTAAAACATCCTCTCTCAGGGAATCCCAAGCACTCTGGAAGCCATTGGGTGTGTCCAGCTTTCCAACCAATGAGGGCTATTGTTGGCCTTTCCCCCTCCTCCTGCAAGGCTGCTAGTCACCTCCTGCAGCCCTACGGTGCTGGGAAGGTAAGGGCTGCCTGGTTGTCAGGGTCCCCCAAGCTAGCTCCTTCACAATTGAAAGCTGCCTTTGTTACGCAGTGTGCCTTAAACACTGTGCCTTCTGCTCCATCGGCTCCTCCCTGCCTTGGAGGAGTCAGGGTGCTTTTAAACTGCAGCCTCAGCATCTTTCCCACCCCTGACCTTTCCTGGCAAGCGGGGGAGCAGTCTCTGGTGCTGGATTTGGGGTTCCCTGGCCCAAATTGGCGTCACTTGTTTTCTAGGAATCTTTTCTTTGACCTGCCCCATTGTACTATGAACATGGCTATGTGAATATTTCTTTGAAACCCTCCTTTTTGTTGTTTTGAATGTATTCCCAGAAATAGGATTGCTGGATCACACGGTAGTTCTACTTTAAATTTTTTGTGTAACTGCCATACTGTTTTTCACAGTAGTTGCACCATTTTACAATCCCACCAGCAGTGCGAAAAAGGTTCCAGCTTCTTCACATCCCCACCGACACTTGTTATTTTCTGGGGTTTTTCTTTTTTTTGTTGTTGTTAGTAGCCATCCTAACAGGTAAAAAAACTGTGGTTAAATTCTAACAGAAGATTTTAATGCTTCAGGCTCAAGGAATAACAACGGTGTTGACTTCAGGTGCTGGCACAGGCCATGGGGAGTTAAATGTTTTGGCTGGGGTGGTCATATTGTGCCCTTTAAATCACATGACATAGATCTCAGCATAGTCGTTATATTGCCAGAGTGACAAATAGCTCACTTGTTCCTAAAATCCAGTTAATATTACCTTCTCTATACCCCATTCTAGAATTGAGAAAACTTAGATTCATGACATAGGATTATGCAAATTTCTGGTGAGTTTATGTCTCTTGGTCTTATCTCTGGTTTCTAGGTTCTGCTTCTTAGGATTTTTGTTGTTGTTGTTGTTGTTGTTATTGTGTGTGTGTTTTTTTTTTAACATAGTCAGGTTAATAGTCAGGTTAACTCTCCTGACTATACCATTCTTGTTTCATTCCATGTGAGCAGACATAGAACTCTCTCTCTTTCCTTGGTTTTCACAGGTATAGCCATTAACTCCTAGCTCTTTTATATGTAGCAGATTTCCTGGAAGTTTGAGGAGGGGTTTACACTGCAGAAAAGCAAGCTATTCAAAATAGACTATCAGCACTCCCGTTCCCAAAGCTTCTTTTTTAAAAATATATTTTATTGATTATGTTATTACAGTTGTCCCAATTTTCCCCCCTTTGCTCCATTCCACCCAGTCCCCCCATTCCCTCCACCAGTCCCTCACCTTATTTCATGTCCATGGGTCATGCATGTAAGTCCTATGGCTGTTCCATTTCCTATTCTGTTCTGAACATTTCCCTGTCTATTCTGTACCTACCAATTTGTACTTCTTAATCTTTGCACCTTTTCCCCTATCCTTCCCCTACCCCCTCCCAACTGATAACCCTTCAAATGAGCTCCACATCTATGACTCTGTTCCTGTTCTGCTTGTTTGCTTAGTTTGTTTTTCAGATTTAAGTTTTGATAGTTGTGAATTTATTGCCATTTTAATATTCATAGTTTTGATCTTTTTCTCAAATAAGCCCCTTTAACGTTTTATATATTAATGGTTTGGTGATGATGAACTCCTTTAGCTTTAACTTGTCTGGGAAGCACTTTATCTGCCCTTTCATTCTAAATGATAGCTTTGTTGGATCGAGTAATCTTGGATATAGGTCCTTGCTTTTCATCACTTTGAATGCTTCTTGCCAGTCCCCCCTGGCCTGAAAGTTTCTTCTGAGAAATCAGCTGACAACCTTATGGGAACTCCTTGGTAGGTAACTCTCTGCTTTTCTCTTGCTGCTTTTAAGATTCTCTCTTTATCTTTAACCTTTGGCATTTTAATTATGATGTGTCATTGTAGACCGCTTTGGGTCCAACTTGTTTGGGACTCTGAGCTTCCTGGTCTCGTATGTCTATGTCCTTCACCACATTACAGAAATTTTCTTTCATTATTTTTTCAAATAAGTTTTCAATTCCTTGCTCTTCCTCTTCTCCTTCTGGCACCCCTGTGATTCAGAGGCTGGTACATTTAAAGTTGTCCCAGAGGCTCCTTAGCCTATCCTTGTTTTTTTTTGGATTCTCTTTTCTTCTTGCTTTCTTGCTGATTGAATTTTTTTTTTTCTCCCTTATGTTCCAAATCATTGATCTGATTCTCAGCTTCATCCACTCCACTGTTGGTTCCCTGTGGATTTTTAAAATTTTACTTGTTGTAATCTTCATTTCTGCCTGGGTCTTTATTATGCTGTTGAAGTACCTAGTGAGTTCTTTGAACATCCTAATAACCAGCATTTTAAACTCTGCATCTGTTAGATTGCTTATCTCCATTTTGTTTAGTTCTTTTTCTGGAGTTTTGTTCTGTTCTTTCATTTGGCCCATATTTCCTTGTCTCCTCATTTTGGCTGCCTCCCTGTGTTTGTTTCCATGTAGTAGGTAGAGCTGTTTGGACTCCCTGTCTTAGTAGTGTGGCCCATTGTGGAAAAGTGCATGGTAAGCTGGATGGGGCAGAGCCTCAGGTAATCGCCTGGGTGGGACAACCCATGTGAACTAGATTGATGGAGTCTTGGATATGGTATCACTGCTCTGTGGCTCTGTGTGGGGGAGGGCTTGGAAAGGGGATAATGGCTGTTGCTTGACCTCTGGAGTTTTATCCAGGAGGAAGCTGTCCTCTGGCACTTGCCCTGTTGCCAGATAGTTCAATTTCTCCTTGTATACCACTAGTGCCATTCTAGCTGCTGCCCCTGTGCTGAAGCCCAGAGGTGAATGAACCTGAGTAAGCCCTAAGTCTATTGCAGGCTCTTTAAGAGGAGACTCCTGAGAATCCTGCAATTTCTTCTGCCACCCTAACCCCCACTGGTTTTTACAGCCAGAAGTGGTAGGGACTTATCTTCCTGGCACTGGAACCCTGGACTGGGTGGTCTGGTGTGGGGCTGGCATAACCTTGCTCCTGAGGTATCTCTCCTGATTTTTACCCACCACACGTGGGTGTGAGACTCCCATTCTGCATCCCTGCATCTCCATACTTCAGACCCATCTGGATGAATGTGACTTCTTTAATTCCTTGTTTGTCCAACTTCCATACAGCTTGATTTTCTGATGATTCTGGATGACAGTTGTTTGGCAGTCTAATTGTAATTTTTGCTGTGGTCGTGCAACGTGGCAAGCCATGTTTACTTATGCCTCCATCTTGGCTGGAAGTTGCCAAAGCTTCTTGGAGCATTCTGCCTTATTGCATTTGTTTTCCTTGCTGTCTCACCAATTGTGCAGCCTCACTCACTATTTCACTAGCTCCTCTTTTCTCTTCCTTTCTCTAATTTCCCAGCCTGGCCCTTTCTAACTCCTAGTTGTCTGTGGCTCTGTGCTTCGCCAACTAGAACCATTTGAGACTGATGGGTTCCCAGGTTAATGCCTTTTATCCTCCCCAAGCCAACAGACTTCTCTCTTTAAAAAAAAAAAAGAATATATATATATGTATATATATAATATATATTTATTTAATTTTAGAGAGAGAAGGGAGAGGGGAAGGGAGGGAGAAAGAAAGGGAGAAAAACATCGATGTGACAGAGAAACATTGACCAGTCACTTCTCGCGCGTGTCCCCACCAGGGACCAAACCTGCCCTGACTGAGAATCAAGCCGGCGACCTTTCACTTTCCCAAATGACGCCTAGCCAACTGAGCCACACCCATCGGGGCCAACAGACCTCTCTTAAAAGAGAGACAGGAGCCCAAAAGACTAGACCAGAGCACGTCTCCAGCTCTAACGGTTTCCTGAAGCTGGAGACTGTCTTGACTTCTAGACCCAGTTCTACCTCCACACCGCACAGTTCCTAGGAATGCAAAATCCTCCTCTCCACTGGGTACACAAATCACCTCCTTCCATACTCCACTGTAAGCCCTCTTTTGTAAACCCCAAGCCTCAAAATGTACACCTATATAAAAATACTTATCACCCATTTAAAAGCTCAAAAGACTAGTAGAGAGCTAGAATTTTCCTTTAGCAGGTCTACCCACCTTCCTTGAGAAGGGAACAACTTGAAATAGCACTTTTTTTTTCTCTGATGTCCAGGGAATCTCTGTGACTTAACATTGCTGACAACCATGTTGTCTGCATGCATTTTGGAAAGCTTCTTGGAGCAGCTGAGCCTTGAAAAAAGAGTATTCTATAATGTGTTTCTTTTTTTCCCTCTTTTTCTTGTTCCAGCTAAAACTAAGACTAGTGTGGACACAGTTGGGAGTGTTTCCTAAAGCTGTTTGGCTGTTTATTTCAAGAGTCTGCCCTCCCCGTGGAAGCCCGGCTTGCAGAGTTCTCACGACGACGGCCGTCTAACTTGGGCAACCATTCTGTGCCTCATTCCCACGCCGTGGTTGCTATTTGTGGCAGGGGGCTAACAGGAACATTAACCTCTGTAGCTCTCAGCTACAAACAATGTACTCCTTGAACTCACCTACACGGTCGCGACCCCCGCTCCCTCTCTCTAGGCAGATGCCCTAGCAGGGAGTCGGGCCTGAACTCTGTAATGTTGTCTAGAAGTTACATTTAGTTGCTTCCTCTTACTGTTCTTGGTAGCCTGGAAATAGTATCACAAAACTCATCTTGTAATCCTTTTCTTCCTTAATGGGAGGACAGTAGAATTAAGTCCATGGGCCACAGAAATGTAGGGCAACTGGAGTCTGAACTTAAAGCACCGAAGTGCTACCGCCAACCCTCCCGTCCAATCTCATCATTCTTACAATGTTGAGAATGACATAGTCAGAAGGCAGCTGAGGTTGTAAAGGAGCCAGGCTGCAGTGGTCACTGGGTGAAGGAGAACATGGCATGAGGTGGACAAGGTAAACAGAAACAGTGTGCCACCAAATTTGAGAGCTAAGAATGGCCTAAGTTCACAGAAGTTATCTTAACTATCCTGTCTACATGAAAAGAGGTTGTAAACAAGATAAAGGAACAAGCATCTCCTTGTCCTATATTAACAGGCTGCTTATGACATCTGGAATGTGTCATGCTCCCTCTGACAATTTTGTTTCTTCTACCTGAAACAATTTCTCTGCCTGGATCGCTTCTACTCACTCCCCAGATTTTCCTCAGTTCCTTCGACACGTCTGCCAGATTTCTGCATAGATGTCATTTCCTCTGAGAAACTTTCTTAGATCCCAGGAAATTGGATGAGGCGCCCAGTTCGCGTCATGCGTAGCATTTACCACTGAGAACAGTAGTTGGATCTGTCTTTATTTATCTGTTTATCACCTCAGAACTTGGGATTGTGTCTTGTTCAGCACTGTACCCACAGTATCTAGCAGGCAGCCAATAAATATTTGTTGGAGGATTAGATGATTAATAAATGAACAAGTGGAAAATAGCTCATTTTCAAGGCTTCCTTAATCTAAATCCAAATCCTTTAGTGAATATTTTGCGTGGGAAATCTTGTTTAGGGTTTTAAAAATAAGAGTTAATTATGGCTATGGAAAAATGCTTTATTAAGGTTTGAATCTTTGGACTGTCAATCAAATAAAGCTCAAGCATTCTATGGAAGAATACAGTAGATAGAAATTTTTTTCAAAGGCTAACTTGTTCAGCTCTGAATATCATTTTCTTTTATATCTTTGATCATTAGGTTATAGAATCCATGGTTATTATCAAAACTAAAAAAAAAAAAGAAAGCTTAGCTATGAGGGAATTGGGCCCCGTGCATATCTTAGTCACTCTTCTATGTGATATATAAGTAACATGTGGGTGTATGTCTACAGAAAAATTTATAGATTAGAAATACACATTTTTAAATGCAGCAGACCTCATTATTTTATTGGTGCATCATGTTTATAAGACCCAAAGATATAGAATCACTTTGGGTTGATCATTTTATATATATATATATATATATACACACACACACACACACACACACATATATGTATATATATAATGTATACCTACACTTGAGATGGATTTTTAGAAATAAAATGTGGATATTACTCATTTCATTGCTGTTCCCACTATTTTTTAATGCTCATTCTGAAGTGGTTAATTTTGGCCTTGATATAGACTCTAAAACATTTCCTTTATGTTGTTACTCCCAAAAGGAAATAACAGGATAAAATTAAGAATAACAACAACAGCAACAAAAACCAATTGATTTCTGTGTCATCATTTGATCTTTTTTATTTTTATTTTAATTTTACTTTTATAAAATATTTAGGCATTCCAAAAGGGAAGAGTAACATTTCATTTGAACTTAAATAATCCATTACATTAACTTGATTTTTTCCTTCACCTAGAATACCTTTTCCTTTTTGAAGTTTTCAGAAATTATCAGAAAGCATAATTATTTCATCTGAAAAAAAGCATTATTTCTTAAATAGCCACAAAATGTTTATCTTTTCTATAAAAAATTTTAAAACACAATTTCAGTTTAATATAGTACCTCAAAAATATACCCCCTGGCTATGTGAACCAGGATTAGAATGTGAAAACTTCCATACATTCCAGAATTATTAATGCAAAGCCACAGTGAATATTTTATATTTAAAATTCTTTTATCATGTGAATACATTTATCTTTAAAAAACAAGTTTAGGGTAATCTTGACTAGAAACTCATGTGATAACTAAATCCTCAATTATTTTGAAACTCAGAGTATGCATTATTGAGTGGGTTTTAAACTTGCAAACTATAGTTTCTCATCCTTACTGATACACTTGATAAAAATGATACTAAATTTTCTTCTTTCATTTATATATTCGATCAGTATTTATTGACTTCCCATAATGTGCCAGGGTCTGTGACTGGGGCTGAGAGGTCAGTGAGTTGGCCATGGCATCTGCCCTTATGCTGGTCATTGTCTGATGTGATTCTCTACCCAGCAGAATGGTCGACCTCCTGTTGGTGAAGCTGTGCATTGAACTGAATTATAGAACTATTCCTCTTCCTTAACATGGAGTTAGGGGAGCTACCTTACACGGTTGTTGTGCAGTTTAGGTGATAAGATGTGTAAAGTGTTAGAACTTTAGTGTATGGCACCTACTCAGAGCTCGCTAAACTGTGCTAAAAAATAAATTCAAAAACAAACAAACAAACAAACATAGAATTATTTAGTTGTAGGAGACCTTATAGTTTATCTGACAATCCAGCCTCCTCACTTTAAGATTGAGGAATCTGATTCTTAGTGGAGTTAAGTAGCTTATTTAAGGTCACAGCTTTATTGTTAACAGGAGGTACAATGAAACTCAAGGTATCTTTATTTCTACCTCACATAAAATTTTTACTGGAGCAGTTGCCGGAAAAGTTGTGGGTTGGGGAGAACAGGCATAATAGTTGCAGCACAGGTCAGATACGCAATAAATGCTTGTTGCATCAATACTGAACAAAATCATTACCTCAAGGAAAAATTCTAACAGCGTAAGACCTTTCATTAGCTTGATGAGACATGGCTGAAGGGTTTTATTCCAGTTAAGCATAGCCTGATTTCTTAAAGATATCACATTGGCTGGTGGTTTATGTATAGTGTGATTTTCTTGGGTCAGGTCCATGGAAAAAACGCACCAGGAAAACAACTCCATTGTTTATTGATCAGGTGCAGTTTCCTACCGATCCACCAGACGTTAGCCACAAGACATGTTCACTCCGGCTGCGATTTCCAAGATTAGCAAGGGCATCCTCTTGGTAATGGAGATCTGAGAAACAGAAAAAGCCCTCTTTATTTTCAGCCCAACCTATTTATTCCCAGAAAATATCAAGGAGCTATGAACGAATGGTAAGCTCACAAACTTGAAGGAAAGAGTGAAATCATCAGCTCCCCAGGCTCTGGGCCTTAGATGAGCAGTTTCCAGCTTAGGAAGAGAAAAGAGTAGGAGGAAACAGGAAAGTACAGAGGAATTGGGGTCAATATTAATTACATTTGGGCGAGGATCCATTTGTTTATTGATGATATTAACCCTTGGCGTTCAGAGACAAATCTCTTAACGTTTCTTCTACAACTGTAAACATAGTTATCCTTTGCTCTTTTTGTGCAGTTGCAGTGTTGTGTAAGGCAATAATTCTTTTTTTTTCTTTTTACCTTATTACTTTTATTAGGGTTAAAATTAGACTAATAAAATTTTGGAACCTTTAAAACATGAGAATTTCTGACTAGAAAGCTGTCAGCAAGTCAGAAAATGAAATTGAAAAGAAAGAATATTTTATCCACTAAGAATTCTAAATAACTAAGGCTGTCTCATGACACAGTTTAGGTTTAACATATGTGTCCCAACTACAATTTATAGTGCTGTTGTAAGAATAAAGTTTCTTGAGTCTGAAATGGTTATTTTTTTCCCATTTATACTTTGTAATTATCTTCGAAAATTTAGTTACTCCCATACAAGAGAAGAAAGGCTATCAAATATGTCCATCGGATTGTCAGAAGCATAATACAGCTCTTGACACCGCCAGCCGGCAGCAGTGATACTGGATAAGTCTAGGACCCTTGCTTGGCTGGTCCGTCGGCCTCCAGTGTCTGTTGACATCTTTGCCACCGTCTCTGCTAAACACAGAAGAACCAATAAACTTTCTTCTGTTTTATTTCTACCTGGATTTCTAATTTGTTGTTGTAATCTATTTTTTGTTATTGTTGTTCAGTTACAGTTGTTCCCACTCCCCCCCCC
>PVJD01014313.1:0-29688 GCA_004026545.1 Mormoops blainvillei | reverse complement strand
GGGGCGGCCCAGGTGGCTGCACACCACGCTCCCCTCCCCCTGCTGTAGCCTGTGAGCCTCCCACGGAGGCCGCCTTCGCGCCCCCCCCCCCCCCCCCCCCCCCCCCCCCCCCCCCCCCCCCCGACTGTGCTGGACCAGCTCGCGTGACTGTCGCATAGTCAAACCATTAAACCAACCCTCTTCACTTAACTTTGTCTTGCCTCTTTGTCTCCCTTCCACTCTTTCTTTCACTTTCCTCCTAGAGTCTGCCTCTGGCGCTGTTTCTGTGTGGGCTGCTTCCGCCGCTGCCTCAGGCGCGCGTGGCTCTCCTCCTTGGATGGCTCGCCCTGGGCTGTCCCTCTCCCTCCATCTGGCATCACCCCGTCTCCTCCCCCTTTGCTTATAACCTGACGTCTTAAAGAAACAAGGTGTCTCTGTTTGCTGTTCACACTCCTTAACCCTGCCTCCCTTCTCCACCTACTGTAACTGGGCTTCCCCCGTTGTCCGGGTTCTGCTCTCTGTCACCAGGGATCCGAACGGCATCAGCAGGTCCCTACCTCACTCACCCTCTAGGTGACGCTGAACCACCCTCCCTCTCCCAGCTCGCCGTCCCCGGTTCCCTGCCTCTCACTGAGGCAGGTCCTGCCTCTCTGGGCTGTCCTTTCCTTGTCTAGCCCCTCCCCTCTGCTGGGGGACCTAACCTCCCCCACCGCCCTGTCCCGCCTCCGTGCTTGGGACGGGGCTGGCAGCGCGCGCTCACTCAGACCTCTGGTGCCTGGCGAGCTGTGGGCCACACCGGCCTCCTGTCAGGTGCAGCTTCTGCCGCCCGCCACGCCTACAGAAGCCCCAGGCTCAGCTCGACCCGCAGGCGGACTGAACGGCGGGCGCACCGGGCGCGCGCCCGGGGCCCAGACTTCCGAAGGCATGGGTTTTTATTTTCTCTCTCTCTCTCTCTCTCTCTCTCTCTCTCTCTCTCTCTCTTTTAAAGGGGGCCAGTATTTTCTTCTGCGCCCTAGGGCGTAACCGACCTTAATCTTCCTCTGGCTCAACCTGCTGTTCCCTCTGTTGGTGAAATTCAAGACACCAACCTCAGTCTCAGTAGTAAGCCAGAAAACATGGAATCATTCCTTATTCCTCCTTCTTAGCCTATCAGCAGTCTTGTTGATTCCCCATCCCAAGTATCTGCTGAATCCGTCCTTGGTCCCCAACTCTCTTGCGACGCCCACCGTTGAAGCTTGTGTTGTCAAAGTGCTGGTCTCCGGTGCCGCAGGAGCCCGTGTCAGAACACAGGTCAGCGTGCCGCCAGCTGCTCTGTGTTCAGTGTCGCTGCTGGTGGATCCCGACACAGGTGTCTTACCTTCAGCAGGGTGACCCTGGGCTGCCACTCACGAACCGCAGTGTGAGAAGCTGACTGGAGCCACCACTTGGACTTCTTCCCCAGAGTACTAAGAACAGGCTCCCTTGGAGGCCACACGGCTTCCTTCCTCGGTGTCCTTCAGGGGCTGACTATGGTCCTCTGCTAGAAGTCCTCAGCTCTTGACAGGGCTGCAGACGTGGCATCAGCCTCCAGCTTTCTCACCTCCTCGCCCCTGCCTGCTGTACATCGGCGGCTGCGCTGTATTTTCCTCTTTGCGCCCAGTTCCGTGTCTTCCTCTTTCAAGTGTCAGCTTAGAGAGGTCTTCATGAATCTTTTGTCTAGACTAGATCCCTCCCTGCCTAGTTCTGACCTCCGTGCATCAGGGCCGTGGTGGTTCGTTAACCTGTCTGTGTCCTGTTGGACTCCAGTCATGTAGGAGGGCTACCAGTCTGCTGTGTTCGTGCCACATTCCTGGAGCCAGGGCAGTGAGTGGCCTGGTGTGGGTTTTAGGCCTTCATCATCCCAGTCACAGCTGCCCAGTGCCAACTGTGCCCCGGGTCTCGCTCGCCTCTTGGCCCTCCATGCGCGTCCTAGCGCGTGCAGAGTTGGTTCTGAACGCTGTGACTTAGTTTCTCTGCTTTTTGGCTGGCCAGAGCCGTGGGGTCACATAAAATTCCAGGCAAGGAATAAGAGTTTGGGAGGAGACTCTCAAGCCTCCTCCTCTGCTTGAGGGGAGAGTTTTTCAAGTGAGAGAAGACACATTGTCTCTTTGGCACCAGTGGTCACGCAGCAGGCAGGGCGCGCCTTCAGCGTGGCGCAGCCCCACGGCACCCGCGGTCTTGGCACAGAGGCTGCTCATTAGCGAGACTCAGGCCCCACCGAGCCAGCAGAGCACAGTTCGGGTGCTGGGAGCCCTGAACTCGGGAATTGGCTGGTTGGTTTTCTTTTTCCTTTTCTTTGAAAGCTGTGGGAGCACCGTTAGTGAACACAGCCGGGCGGTGGCCAGGAGGGCTCTTCCCTAGCCTAGTGTTGGTCTTCGGCAGTCACCTTTGGGGCACTAGAATTTCCCCGGGCATTTTGCTAAGAGAACAATAACACAGAAGAAGCAGAGGACTGATGGAGGCTGGTGCATGGGGATTGGGGGCTGGGCATGGCAGCGTGTCCGAGTGTGGGCGAGACTGCTTGTGTCCTTGGGCAGGCTTTAGTCACAAGCAGGAGGCGGTGCTGCGAGTTCTGAGGGTCGCCGTTGAGGGTGGTGATCACAGGTCTGAGTGACAATTGTAGTTATCAAATAGGAAGTAAATGTTTTATATGGTCATCACCTTTACTAAAGAAAATACTCCAGTGTCTTTTTTTGAAAATTTTATTTCTCCGCAAGCTGTACATGGGGCAAAGATAGGCCTCACCAGGGCTTTCTGGTTCAGTTTCTGTACTTTCAAGACATGGAATTACTAGATGCATCCAGTATATCCTTGTCTTTTTAATAGGGAGACTTCTAAACAGCTGTTGGTTGGTTTGTATGTTATTAAAAGCAGCTTTTCAGGAGTATTATTAGGAATAATGTTTGTATTAGGAATATTATTGGCTGGTGACACTGTCTTTTGGATTGTCTTTTGGAAGTTCTTTAACGTGGTCCTTTTATCTTGGCATATAAGCGATTGCTGCTCATTATCATCCCACCTAGGAGGTTGCATTTCGTCAGTTAGTAATAGTGCAGACAAGCATGACAGAAGCACGTGCCGCACTGAGAGCGTGTCGTTCCTCCCTCTGGCCGCGTGCTCGGGGCTCCCTGCAGCGCCTGAGCTGAGAGAGCCGCCCTTTCCTGTTCCCCATCCTCCTCGACATCCGCCAAGTCCCACTCCCCTTTGCGTGTTTGCGGTCTGTGCGGACCACACCGATGAGGCTGGAGGGTTTGTGATGAAACCAGCGGTCTTGGTGTTAGGAGAATCCGGTGCGATCTACTGGTGTGAGGCTTTATATTGGTGAATAACTGGTCTGAAGTCTTTCATTACTATAATGAAACTTCTTATGCTCTTGGTTTTGATAATTTTTCATGACTAGCTGAAGGTTAGAGATTTAAAGAATTTGGAGTTTAAGATTTCCCTGAGCATCTGCTAAATCTGTGACCCCAACAATCTTCCCAGGAAAGTAAGAGACCTAGATAAAGAGTAAATAGCATCAAACTAACATGGAAATAGTTTCGTGGTGGCTTTTCTTACTCATTTGCATTTATTCACTTGCCTTGTTTCATTGTGCTGTTTACACAGTCTGTGTCTGACATCTTTCCTGAGTTTTGTCACGTTTTAGCCAGAACTCTTACACTGACTATGAAAACATTTCCCATTTTGAATGTGATCGTCCTCGTCCTTATTCGTGTTCCTCTCACTTCCACCAGCTGCGGAAGCTGCCCGGGTCCCTGCGTCGGCCTGGGGCCTCCATTGGCGTCGGCGGGCGGTCCTGATTGATGCCACGTTGTGTGTTGACTTCTTCACCTCATGATACTTACGTGTCTTCCATCAGCATAGAGTTTTTCTCTTTTTTTTTTAATTGAAAGGAAGATGCCCAAGTTTTCTAGGGTGCCAACAATTAGCATGTTAATTGTAGAGATTTGGCAATTATTCAGCCTCAGTATTGCTTGGAAGGAGCTCAGCCCCAAATAAAGTTGGCTCATTGTGACATTAGTAATTTCTTATTGGTACTTTTTCTTTTAATCTAGGTACGATGACCCAAAGCCAGGTCTTTTCTTACAAGATAATCAGATTTCTTTTCTGTGATAATTAGCGGAGCGGCCTAAGAATGAATTTCACTGCTCGCACCTTGATATTCGAGTGTCGGGTTCAGAGCCATAGGCCCGTCACGGGGCTCACATCTCCCCTGTGGGGGCGCTGCAGGAGCAAGTGAGCACGCGCCCGTTTTCGGGGCTTTGTCTGCCTCTACGGCAGAGCACTGAGTTAGTGTTTACAGCGCCCCGGCTGACCGTTTGTACTTAGCTCCCACTCTCATGTGATAGGTGCCCGCCCGACTCAGATGTGGTTCCAGGCCCACCGTGTGCCTGTGTGTGTAGTCCCTTTAAGTGAATTTTCACCAGTATTGTGTTGAAATGGGTCAACTTGTTTTGCATCATTTTACAAACTGTAAACCCATGTAGCCGTAGTGGGTTGCTGTGTGTGTGCATTGCACTCCTGCCTGTCCCCATGTCGGTTCCAGCTATTTCCTTAGCCAACTGCATGGCAGTTAGAATAGTCACACTGCGGCGACAGAAGAATTCCCTTGCAGACATTCAGCATGTGGAAAAAAATGTTGCTTTACTCTTAAAATATTCCAGTTCTTGATTTACACACCTAACAGATCTCAGTCTGGGTGACATCAGCTGTGATCTGTTTACCCGTACGTTGTTCCCAGAACTGTTTCGTGTTCAGTGCTTCCTAGAAGAGCTAAACACAGTCCTCATTTCTGAACAGTTGTTTTGTACAGTGAAGGTTTATTCTTGGGAAAAACAGACGCTACAGGTCCCGTTCTCTGGGCGGGCCCGGCTCGCGTCTGGCTGGGTGGGGGGCCCGGGGCTGCCCAGGTGCCAGAAAGCACAGTTGCGGCAGCAGCACAGCCCGTGCTGTTCGTGAGGCGCTTTCTTGCTCGTGGTCTTGTGTGTCACCCTCCTGGTGACCTGTGAGGGAGCAGGGCCACCCTTCCCCTCTCTGCTCCGCAGGCGGAGAAGGACGGCGGCTCGGAGAGGCCCAGCACCGGCTCACAGTGACTGCTCAGTGCCGCCCTCCTTCTGAGCCCCTGGGGTGTCACTGGCTGGCTGGCTCAGCATGCACTCCGGGCCGCACACCCCAGGTTAGGGACGACAGTCATTTTCGCCCATCTCATGGGGGTCGCCCATAGGCACCACGGTGCTGCATTTATTTGGCTTGAGGCCCTTCATACAATGTGGCATCAAACAGAATTTACCTCATAAAACCATACTAATTGTTACAAATACTGCTGTCCAGCAAAAAAAAAAAAAGTATGGATCCTAAAATTAGAGCATCGTGCAGGCCGTTATGGTACTGCTTCACAGGACTGTTTGTGACCGGTGTTAGTTTTTAAAAATTACATTATTTGCAAATTTTTAAAGTTATTTCTACACGTGCTTGCCTGGCTGTGCGTTAGATGTGAGCAGCACTTTCCGTTCTAAGGAGGTGGCACTGGTGACGGCTAGTTCCGACCCAGCGGGGGCTGCAAGGAGAGGGGGAGGACGCGCGACCTTTCCTGGTGGCTCTGTGCGGTTCTTGTGGTTGAGTTTTATTGTCCAAGTCGAAGCCTTGGCTAATTTTCCCTCCTTAACATCGCTCATGTACTTTATTCACTTTTACAGGCCCTAGATGGTCAGAATATTTATAACGCTTGCTGTACTCTAAGGATTGACTTTTCCAAACTTGTGAATTTGAATGTAAAATACAACAATGATAAAAGTAGGGATTACACCCGACCTGACCTCCCATCGGGGGACGGACAACCCGCGCTGGACCCCGCCATCGCCGCGGCGTTTGCCAAGGAGACGTCCCTCTTAGGTAGGATTCCTGTTGTCTCTGCCCCTTGTCTCCCATCTGCCAAAAGGGAAAATGCCTGTTAAACTCCAGTAAGTATAACAAACCTCCCATTTTGGAATGTAAGCAAGTATGTTACGTGTTATTTTTCTTGGGTGAGAAGCTCTAGTGGAGAAACTGCCGAGTTTCTAATAAAATATTTACACTTTCAAGTTGACGTCTCACTGTCTAAGACTGTCTAGGTCCAGGCCTCTTATGCGTGTTCTTTGGGGCTGATCCGACCGTTTCCCTCTAGCACAGCAGGAAATAGTGGGATGTCAACTACGCATGGAATGGGAGGGGGACAGACAGAGTCTGCCCTCTCCTAAAATATGCGATTTAAACTGGAAAGAATTTTCTATACAATTTGTTTTGGGATTTATTTGATTTTTGTCTTAATCCTTTATTTTTCACCTTGTTCTACAATGGCTTTAACCCACGTAAGAAAAACAAGGCAAAAATTTGCAACTAATAGTTGACGGAGTCCAGATGGAGAAAAAAAATAAGGGAAAATGTTATTTTGTAAGTAAAATGAATGAAGTTATAACTTAAGATGAAATTTTAGTTTCCTTTCATTTGATGTATGTGGGAAATTCTTAATTTCTGACACTTGCAAAGTTATGTTCAGAGTTTCTTTCCATATGCAAGCCAAGATTTGTGAGTCTCGAATGAGCTCCTGCAGTGTAGTTTATGTTTTATCAGTTAAACAAAGAAAGATCATTATAATGAAATAATTTTTGAAAGAAATACTTATTCACCATGACTGTGTAACGGCCGTGCTAGCCATTTGTAAATGTGTAATGTGAGTGATGCATCCATGAGCAGAAACACCCTAATACTAAAGAAGCAGTTGATGTTTGAAATTAATTCTGGTGACTTCAGACAAAACTGACCCTTTGTTGTAATTTTCTGCTATATCTAACACAAGCCATGCCTGTCCCTCCTGACTGTGGTAGATGCTCTGGGTTGATAACATTCTTTCCTGTCAGACTCTCTGTCACTTTATAGACCTAGTTTAAGCCTATATTCCCTCAACTTGGCTTATAAATTAATATTGTCTATTTCAAGTGTGCCATTTTTAAAGGTAAAGTCGAGAGAGACATTATGTGGCTTTTGCTTATAATTACTACTACAGATTCTTAAATTCTTACTGATAGAAATTGTATTATTTTATTGGCGAGAAAAAATAACATTTATTGAATAGCTTCTAGGTCCTAGGCATTCTGCCAGGGTCTTGGCAGATAAATTACTTAATCTTTGAGATATCAAACAGAGTAGAGGATGACATCAAGATTTTATACGTAGTTTCTGAGAAGTTTAAAAACCCACATGCAACTCATTAAAGAAACAACTGAAGGCGGCACCAGCTGGCACGGAATCCGCTCCTCGCTGCCCCGCCCCGGGGCCCCAAGGAGCTCCGCGCCCCTGCCCGTCGGGGCGGAACGAGGTGCGGCTGTGTGCGGGCTCTGGCTGGCGTCACTGTGAGAAGTCACCCGGTGTCTTGTAGGGACTTCAGCCCTGTTTTCCTGGTAATCTCATGGCCTTGGTGAAATTTTTTTTAAAGTAATAAAAAGTCTTCGTCATAGCAAAAAATTATGAAGCCCTGGCATAACTAGCATCTGTCTTACCCTGTGTCTTCATTTTTTTCAAATGTCCCGCATTTTCGCATTTAAAAGCATATGCGTGAAGTTGCTCAGTTCTTAATAAATTGTCCAGTGTCTTCCAGCTCTGTCTTGAATATTTTAATAATGTGTTTTTGTTTCTTCACTCTGCCCGATGAGAAAAAGGAAAACGTTCTGTGGTGCAATATGTGAGCCCCCTTCCTTTACTGAGGGACTTCATCGTTACCTGTCGTAATGGCTTTGCTTCTTGTTATAACGGGGCTTTTTATTTTAGGTATCCTGAAATAGTTTTGAAAGTAGGTGAGTTATAAGTTTTAAAAATCAAATAATGGATTCTCTAGTAATTTCAGTAATTTATAAGAGATAACCACTGTTAGTTTTTCTGAAAATACAAACTTTTATACAAAATTAAAATCATTCAATTTGTACTTTTGTGTTACATTCTAATTGTCATTTTACTAAGAATTTTTTTTGAAAAGCGATCGTTTTAGCAGCTGCGTAGCACGACCGCGGATATGTCACACCTTTGAAAGCAGTTGTGTCAGGAGTTTGTTGGACGTGCTTCCCCACTTTTATCAATGTCAGTGGCATGTGACAAACACCATGTACGTAACTTTTTTTCTCTCAAATTATTTCTTAGGCTAGAGTCCTAGAATTAGAATTATTGGATCAAAGGAAATGTTCAAGGCTTCTGCTTGCTGCAAATTTCTTTCTAGAAGGTGATAATTAATTTGAACTAACACAAATGGTACATGCGGCCACTGTTCTCCCCCACCCCCGCCAGCACTGTTCTTTTTTTAATTTGCCTAGGATCTTCATTTGATAGCAACGTGTCAGATTATTATTTTAATTTTTATTATTTTAGGATCTAGCGGAAGTGCTTCCTTGATGTTGACGAGTCTGAGTCAGCTGTCTGGGTTCCCCCTGCCGGGGCGCAAGCTGCATGCGAAGTGCGTTTTAAGGATCTTGTGTTTATATTTTTTATGAGCTGATTCTTCAGCTTTGTTCACATAGACTGGCTAGTTTATGGGAAAGTATTTTTAAATCATGTCAATCCAAAAATATCAATTTATAGGACATTAAGGTAACTGCCCACCCCCCACCCCCCCAGCCCAGCTTGTGGGTATTGTGATCTTTATCAGGCACCACTTGGTGTTTTGCTGTTTAAAGTGTCCTTTAAACGCCTAGTGCTGGGCTGGCGAGGACACGCCCTCTGGAAGGTAACTGAGTCTGTGTGTTTTTTCACTTCCCAAGGTATTGATCTATCAGGTGACTTCAAAGTACAACCAAACTAGTATTGCTCAAATCTGTTTCCTGCTGTCTTCCTTACACAGTACTTGTTCAAATGAAATAATGGATAGATACCGTTTTATTTCAGCTGTCCTATAAGAACGCATGTAGTCGGTGATCATTCTTTTCTGCCAAATATTTAGGAGGTTTCCCTTTACCTTGTATAATTTTTACATTATCTCTAATCACTTGGCTGAATTTAGTTACTTTGGAATCAGTATTGCAAATTTTAATTGATTTATTTTACACAGTAATTTTTAAAGACTAGTGTTTATACCGGGCTCTTCTGCTTTCTTTTATTGGTAAGGGATATGGCCTCTCAGAAACTTTATTCCATAAGGGACACTGAATGCTTGGTGTTTAGTCAGAAACCTGACAGATCTACTCACATGGCCTACTTCAAATTGCAGGGTGCTCAGACATCCTTGAGATTATAAATTTGAGACATCAGTATGATCATTTAGTTATGTTTAAGAAGTATGATTAATTTATTAAGGGTTGGGTCACTTTTAGAAAAATTGCTTCAAGTAATTTTTCATGATCATGTCTACATTTTAAAAATTAGGGCAGGTAACATTTACAAAGAATACTTATTTAGAGTTTCCTATGTATTTTGAATTGAATAAAATAGCAATTAACCACTCTTGTGACATGGTCTTAACAGAAAAGCAAAGCAAACTTTTTATAGGAAATCTGTTGGCATGAAAATAATTGGTAATCTAGAACAGATATAACAAGCATTTATTCATAAAGGTAACATGTGGTCCCTGTAGGACAGCATTTCATTTTCCAAGCTTGGCGGCCGCGGTCGCCCAGCCCAGCCCTGAGCTGAGCAGCATTCGCAGAGGGCGCAGGTATTGGCCCTGAGGCCACTACTTTCTGAAGACCCCAAGGTGGTTTTACTGTACTGAGAGTTGGGAATTATTGCCATAGACAAATGTTTATAATATTTTAGATTTAAATTTTTAGTTTTTTAAATTATTGGGGTTCTCATAAAAACATTATAGGTATTGAGCAGCGTTTTAATAACTTTCCTTATTCATGACAGATAAATCTGTGGTAGTCATGAGTAAAATTAACTAGTAAACTTATTTTTAAAATAGAAAACATTTTAAATTTGGTAAATAATTTTACAACTTTTAAATTATTTCTGAAAGCTCTTTTTCTTTGTTACTTTTGAACGGGTCATTCACATGGTAATTTTTAAAAACTATCTTATTGAAGATTGCAGTCACCACATAATGGATCCCACACATCCGCCATCTTGATTCCGTAGTTTCCACACTTGTCTGCTCCTTTTTTCTCTTGTATTTTGAAGCAAATCTTGACATCATGTCATGTTACCTCAAACGTTACCATATGTTATCACAATTACCAATCTGATGGTGATTTCTTAATGTCATTGAATACCCAATCTATCATCGAATTTTTCCAGTTTCCCATTTTAAAAGATGTTTTTTAGTGGTTGATTTGTTCAGAATAGGATCCTCTAAAGGGCCACATGTGGCATTTGGCTGGTCGTCTCCTAAATACTGTGACCTATAAGGGTCCTCTCCCTCCGCCCTCCCCTGGGGCTCCACCGGCCACTGGGAACCTGCCTGTTCTGAGGCCCAGAGCCGTTCTCTCGCGTGTCATCTCAGTTTGTTCTCCATCTGCTGCATCTTCTGTGTGAACAGAGGTTGGTTGGCTCCAAAGGCCTGGGTAGATTCAGACTGTTGTATCTGCGTAAGCAAAACTACTTTATAGATGTTCCTTGTACGTCATGTTGTATCTCAGTAGGAAGCATAACACACCTGTTTCCCCACATTCTGAGTTTCTCCTGATGCCGGAGGAATGCTGGAGGTTTCCGTTGTGTGTATTTTTTCTTCCATTATGTTTTTATACTAACGGTTTTAGTGTCTGCTAATGATTGCTGCCTTAATTTGTTTCATTTGGGGGGTGTAAATGTTGCATATCCCCCCGCCCCCCACAATGCACACATTCCTTCTGTGTAAATTAGTTGAAAATCTTTCTACAGTAGAATTTCCTTTGTCAGCCGGGGTTGT
Organism: Mormoops blainvillei; assembly: GCA_004026545.1. NCBI lineage: Eukaryota > Metazoa > Chordata > Mammalia > Chiroptera > Mormoopidae > Mormoops > Mormoops blainvillei. Next base: position 18,827 of record PVJD01014313.1, on the reverse strand, counting down.
TTATCTGGTGACACAGTCTGTGCAGGACAGGCACGTTCTTGCGTTTATCTGCTACTTGACAGTGGAGGTAGTTGCTCCCTAGTGGAGCGCCATTGAAGCCGTCTGTGAACAGGGCAGCCGGGCTGCGCCGGCCCCGGCGGTCTGCGTGGTTTGAGGGGGCGGCCTCAGCCTGGGGTGGTGGGTTTGATTTATGTCATTATTGTGGTTTGGGGGGCAGGTAAAGAACTGAGCTAACTGAAATTCAGACATTTCTCTCAACAGAATTCATGCCCATAAACTAGCCAGGAAGCGTTCGTTTGTCCCTCAGTAAATGTCAGTAGGCTGTGTATCTCTTCTCTCTTATAACTAATTGTGAGGAAAAAAATCATCTCCAGGTAGGTGTGTGTGTTCTTCACACAAAGGAGCGACCTCTCTTGGTGGTTGTTTCTCTCGAACCAGAGTCTGTGAGGTGAAGTAACACCAGACACACCTTCTGTGAACGACGGTGGCCCCTACAGGCCCTCGCAGCAGAGCGAGGGGCACTCACGGGGACGGGCTGCCGGACGCGGGTGGCACTGTGGCGGGCCCGTGCTCTTCGTGCGTGTGGGCGCGTTTCTGGTTTTGGGAAAGAGGGTAGCTTGTTGTTGCCTTTTAGATGTTACTGAATAAACTTAGGTTCTTCGGGGCTTCAGTATGCTCCAAAGATGACTGCTATTTGGAATTTTTTTTTTTTCTAACTAAAACATTCAATAGCCTCACAGGTTGGAAGAACACAGCTCTTACTTGGCGTTGTCATGAGTTCGTAGGGCTGCTTGCAGGGAACTGTCGTGCTGTAGGCCATCATATTGACCTTTGTAGAAAGAAGTGCTGATGAAAGGAGTCTTAAAAACACACCTACAGGTTTCTGAGCGTTGGGCCTTTTTGGATACTTGGTATTGATTGAGGGGGATTAGCCGGTTTTTTCTACCACCACTTGCTCTTCCTGTAAAAATCAGGCACTGCTCTCTCGATGTCTGGATATATCTTGGGAGCGGTTTCTACCATAGGGATAACTATTTAGAAAATTATTAGTTTAAAATTAGCTACTGAGATTCCACCTTATTGCTTGGAGGTCTTTTATGTGCAGGGTCCGGCACAGATGACGCCCCGTTTGTATTACAGCATCATACGCATGTGATTCTGCAACATAACAGTATCACAGTCCAGCACACCGTGTGACATTTTAGGTGACATGTTTAAGACAATACCTTACGACGCCCCCATCACCCTGCCAGCCACACCCCAGCAGGCGTCACGTCGGCTGGACCTGGCACGTCACGGCGGGCGCTCCTGGAACGTTGGGGTGCGTGACAGAACGGTCTCAGTCCTGGGGCCAGAGTTTACCAGGGCGTGTGGACGCTCGTGGCCACTCGCCGTTCATGGGGCACGCTGCCTGCAGGGCATCACCCTCAGCCTTTGACTTGTGGGCTCTCGCACTGCCCCAGCGAAGGGGCCCTTCTCGCCCCTGTTTTACGGACTCCAGGGGATGGGACCCGGGGGGGGACCGCAGTTCCCTCAGACTCTCATAAATAGTGAGGGGCTGGGGCCGGGCTCAGCCGGGCCATGCACCCCGGAGTCCCTGCCTTTGTCACTGATAAACAGCCAGCTAGAAGGGGCTGCAGACTCGCTGGGCGTGCAGGGAGCCTGCCTTCCTCTCCCCCGTGAGTGTGCTGCAGAGTGGCGTCGGGCACGCAGTAAACGTGGGAGTCCTGTGCTTGCAATGTTTTCTCTCATTGTACTGCCCTTTTTCTGCTACTGCGACATTATTTTATGGGCCGAAGGCCATTTGATCTCGACCAGAAAAAAGAGGGTTAGAAACAGCATGAGCTGATGTGTGGGGGCGACCAGTGTCTGTCTGGAGGAGGCCTGCGGGAACAGGAGGTGGGCGAGGCCGTGGTGCCGTCCCCGCACTTGCTGGGGAGTCGCCGTGATTGTCAGGGTGAGTCTGAAGGAGACGTGCACTGAGGGTGAAGCGAAACGCGGACGGGAGTTAGGCGCAGCAGGGTGCGGTTTCTCACCGACACGATTTCTCACGGAGACGTGTACGTGGGGAGCCCACTGAGGAGGGGGAAGTGTGGCCTGGGGCCTGGGGGCAGAGGTCTGTGCGGGGTGGAATTTGGAGGCCAGAGGCGTGATATGTAAAACTTCGGTTTCAGGGTCCACAGGTGTGAGAGGGGAGGAGGGTTAGAGACTCGAAATTGAAATGTGAAGCAGTGTGCACTGATGTCATGGGTAAAATAGAGTAGCAAGAATTACGGGATGAAATAAACAGGGTTAAAACTGGAAGTCCTCTTCGGTTCAGTAATTACCATAGGGATATTCACAGGAGCGTATAGACATCAGACTGTAATGGTGAAGGACGGAAGTATGCAGAAGGAAGTAACTACTCTTTGGAGGGTCTACCATAGAAAGAAGGGAGGAGCAGGATGGTGGTCAGGCATGAGGCGGGGCCCGAGGGGAAAGTCCCCAGGGAGGACGGACGCTTGGTCAGTCGGGTGTGGACTTCTAGCGGGCGCCGGCGGAGCCAGGGCTCTGTGGCAGTGGCGCGGGTGAGGCGTGACCGTGCCTGGGGGAGCCTGCACGGCACCTGTCAGCGAGTGCTTGTTTCAAGGGCAGCTTCCATTCCAGAGTCAATTACGGTGGAGTGGGCCGAGACTGCAGTGGAGATGCTCGGCCGGGTCTGGGAAATACATACTTTTTAGGATCATTATGAGGACTGGCTGGGATTTTTATCAAACTTGCAGAAGTTGAGGGGCATAGCTGTGTCTTTATGAAGAAAGGGGAATGGGGACAGATGGAAAAGAGGGCTGGTTGAAGAATTTGTGGATTTCCGATGTCGTCTTACGAGATCCTTGTCAAGCATAATGAGGTTGCGAGAAGGAGACAGGACTCGAGTGTGCTTTTTGGGGGACACTCGAGTGTCCTAAATGCTTGAGAATAGACTAGGAAATCTGCTAATATTTGTGGAATCAGTTTGGGTGTGGGGTGTGTGTGTGTGTTATTACTCTACTTTAAAAAGTTTGTTGTTATTTTTAGGGAGAGAGAGAGAGAAACATTGCTTTGTTGTTCCACTCATTTATGCAGTCATTGGTTGTTTCCTGTATGGCCCCTGACTGGGTACTTGGTGTAGTGGGACAGTGCTCTAACCAACTGAGCTACCTGGCCAGGGCTCTATGTATTTTTACTCTTAATACCTTACAAACCTAGATAAAAGCATAGCCAAAACGGAAGATTGGATTTCTCCAAGGCTGGCGCTGTAGGGTGTTAAAGGGTCAGTGGGAAGTTAGAGCGAGCACTTCGGCTGCGTAGTGAGATCAGCTCACAATCGACTAGAAAGGGACTGGCCACCCTAAAGGCCAGACAGGCGCCAGAGGATGAGAAAGTTGGACAAATTAAGTCAGGAAAGGGGAGGTTAACGTTAGGAATGGCAAGGGGGTGGGGGAGGGGAAGAAAAGAAAACGATGTGGCAAGAGGACTTAAGTGTGGTACGAAGTTCCGGACAACTCTAGTATGTGAGGGGAAGGAGGGACAGTGTTGTAATGAACAGGAGATGCTTGTAAAATCAAGAAATGTGCAAAGAAAATGCTAGGGATAGGGAACTTTTTGAGATTAATTTTGGTGACTAATTACAATTAGTTTTTCAGGGGTTTTTTTGGATTAGTAGCTTCTGAGAATTATTGGTTCTTGCCTGTTAGAATGGAAAATGATACTAGAAAGCAAACTGATTTTAATTTTTTATTGTGGAAATATAGCCAGATGGCTTTGGAGTTTTTAAAGCTAGTTTTCTATTGTTGAAAGGGAATTTGAGGGTTGATACTGAATTTTGCTCTCTTGCATAATGCGGTGTGTACTGTAGAGTGTGTGCGTGGTCAGCTGGGTCCCATCACTTCCAAGGAACTTAACAAAAGTCTGAGGTTACTTTTTCTACTAGAAGTCAGTCAGGTAAAGGCCAGGAGACAAGGAGTGACCTCCAGTGTGTCCTGGGCCTACTGTCGTTTCTGCTGCCACCATTCACTGCGTCCCGGTCAGCTTGAGGCGGAAGCCGTGTGCATTCAGCCGCAGCCTCGTGGACACAGACACGCCCTGTGTGGGAAGGGGGAGGAGGCCCCTTTGTAAGAGTGCGCAGCCACTGCGAGGGCACGCCTGGAGCTGGGGTGGTGGTGTCGTTGTACCTGGCCTTGACGGCCAACGAAGAGGCCCACTGAAGAAGTGGCAGCAGCCTGTGCGTGGGCTAGGTGGGGCCGGAGAGGCGCCGTGGAGAGGCGCCGTGGAAAGGCCGCCGTGTGTCAAGTGCCGCACACAGGACATTTCCATGCCGAAGCGAGGTCCTTGTTTCTGGGGTTTATTGTAAAGATCAGGTGGGTGCGTGGGTGAAACGGAGTGAATTAGTATTTGACTAATGTAACAGGCACATGGGGTTCGTTATTCTCTAATTTCTCTACTTTTGTGTATCTTGGGAATTTTCCAGAACAAAAAAATCTAAGAAAGGTGGAGAAAGAAGAAAAAGGAGGGAGGTATTCCAAAACATGGAGCGGGCAAAAACTGATAAAATAGACCCCCCCAAGGCAAGATGGCAGGTGAGGAACATACCGTCCCTGAGGCAGGTGCTGCTCAGAGAGCCGGGGCCAGAACAGGATAGGAGGGGACCGACCGTCTACAGGGCTCAGACCGACGAGGTGAAGGAGGGGCGAGCCTCAGGCCTTCGGACTGACCATGGATGGTCACCACGGTTTCTCAGGTTGAAAGATTAAAAAAACCCAAAAACAACCTTAGCTAAAGAACAAGGTATCTGAAACCAGACAGTAAGAGCACATCCCTGTGACATACCCAAGAAGGCTGGAAAGAGAGGACATACAAGGCCAGCTCACGGGACCACAGTGCTCAGGGCCAGCTGCACCCAGGTAGGCCCGAGTCACCCCCCTTTAGGTCCGGTGTTTGTTGGGTTATTTTGGGAAAGGGGGAAGGACATGCATTCGTTCCTTCAGTGAACTAGTATTTATTGAGAAATAAGCTGGTGTGTAAGAATTTAAGGGATGAAGGATTCCAAGTTCATTGGTCACTGAAAAGTGGGTAAAAAGGTGCTGGGACAGAAGGGAATTCTCTAAAAAACGATAGAACAGCATAGACTGGAAAGTAGAAACAAGGAGGTGTTGAGACTGGGGGAAAGGCTAGGAGGATGCTGCCAGAGACGGTCCGAAACAGTGACGTCTGCGTGTTCTCTCTACTGGGAAGTGTCTTAGTTGAGAAACTTGTGTTCGTTGTAACACAATGCGTGGAGTTAAGACAAACATTTTGGTGAGATTTTCTTCAGGCCCTTTTAATGAATGAAATAATGTTCAGTGCGATTTGTCTGTAAGCAGCTGTTTTCAACCTTTTTCATTTCATGACACATAATCCATCTAATTACTACAATCCTTCAGCATGCCAAAAAGTATATTTTTTGCCAGTCCGACCAAAAAAAGGGTGTAATTTCAATTCATCCACACCAGACAGCTACTGTTGTGTCGGCTGTTGTCATTCACTTGCTTGACCATCTAAGGGGCGAGAGGTCAGCGCCCCGACCCTGCCAGCCGGGCATGCGTGTTTCCCGGCCCTGCCGCGCACTGGCCGAGTGTCGCTGCTTGGTGGGGACTGAGGACTTGCTGGGTTTTTGTAAGTTGTAATTACCTGTTTGATTTCAGGTGTGAGCTTCTGAAGACGATAGTGCTTGTGTAAAAAAAAGTACGGGTTTCTGTTCTGTTGAAGATGATTTCTTAGATGAGACTTCTCGCTATACACCACGGAAGTGAATTTTTCAAGTCTCTGACTTGGAACTACTGTATTCTTTGTTTTGTTTGCTTTTCCATAGGAAATGGAATGTTTTATATTTAATTTTTTAACATTATACAGGTATGTACCTTAGTTCTAATATTTAATGACCTTACTGAAAGCAGTTGTTTTTCTTTGCCGACTCCCTATCAGCAAACCAGTTTTCTAAGTGTTACAAAAATTAGCTTGGCGGACCCACATGGAGCGGTCAGCCCTAAGCCGGGCAGCCTCCGTGCTTACGTTGGTGTTTGTGAAAGACTTGTGTGTGTTTCGTAAAATACGCTTTATTTTAAAATTAGGGCTTCCTGTTGCAGCTGTTCCAGGAGCTCTGAGTCCTCTGGCCATTCCAAACGCCGCGGCGGCTGCGGCTGCGGCTGCGGCGGGCCGCGTGGGGATGCCCGGAGTCTCTGCTGGCGGCAACACGGTCCTGCTGGTTAGCAATTTAAACGAGGAGGTTAGTGGCCCGGTCTTGTCGTGTTCATCCTGTAACTCCACTCCATCTGTGAAAGTTTTTCATGTTGATTTCATTTTGCACTTGCCTTTCTTTTTATGTACATTCATTAGTCAAAGTATTTTTGTATGTTTCTACTTCTGAATAAAACCTATGTACTTGTTTAAGTAATATTTTATTTCCTTAGACAGTCATATCTTTAAATATGTATATATTTTAACCTGACTACCTATTTTTCCTAAGAAAAATATGGTGAAGTACAGTAGTTTTGCTTTTTATCTTTTTGTTGTTCTCAAAGGCAAATGTAAACCAATTTGCAGATTTAACTGTAAAACAGTTTTGCTCTTTGCCTTTTCTAATTATTTGCTTGTTCATTTCATGCTTATGTGTCATTGCATTTTTTTAAATCTTATTTTATGTGAACTACTCTAATACATTTTTCTTTGAAGGTTCTTCCAAAGATCTTGACGAGGCCCTCTTCCAGTCTTTCTTAGTAATTTTTTCTTTGCAGTTATTAGTCATTGTCTCCTAAAAATATTTTTCAGCTTTATCTCCCCCCTTGTTAAATGAAATTCATTGCTGAGTTATTTTTCAGTTGTGCGTTTTATGTCTGGTACACTTTACTTTGCTGTGAAAGCTGGTATGAAATGTGGGAGGCTCAGTGTATCGGTTTACGGTGTCCAATTGGAATACTTGTTTCATTTTTAATTGGCCTCTGTTAATACGAACATTAAGCTTATTTTATCATTTAAACTATTGTCATTCACAGTTCTGCATGCTAAAATGTTTGAATCAGAGTGCCTTTGTTTTTCTTTTAAAGATTTTGCCTGCATTTCATAACCAGCCATGCTTATGCAATTCAAGTTCGGAGTTTACGGTTCCTGTGCATGCCCTCCCCACATTGAGATGAAATGCTGTAATTTACTCCTTAATGTAGATGTACTTTACCCATATTTGTCTTGGATGACCACATTTTACTCAGTTTTTCTTGTACAGTACATAAACCATTTTCTGACCAAATTCCTGCATTTCCTATGTACTGACCTATATTTTATTTTTTTTTTGTTCCCCGATTCCTTATTTTTTTCTTCTGCATTGCTGTCTCCCTTCCCCATTTCATCCTTTTCCCCGTGTGTTCACCGTCCCGTTCCTTGTCTTTCCCGAACGCCCGTGCCCTCCCCCGTCTCACCCTTTACTTCCCTCGTCCCGTCTTCGCTCCCGTCTCCATCCCCCGTTCATGCGTCTGTGCTTGAACAAACGCTCCTCGGACCAACTTGCCCCAATTAACCGCCTTGAACCATGATCATGACCACCTCACCATCCTGCGGGAACCACCCTCCGTTGTGGATGATCTGTTCATCTCCGCTCTTCCTCGACTCTCCTCTCTTCTTGTCTTATGCTGCTTGCTCTTCTCTCCTTCTAAAGATGGTTACGCCCCAAAGTCTGTTTACCCTCTTCGGTATGTTATCGTTAGCACTATACTTTTATTATTGATTTGATTTTGTTTTCACCTTAATTCTGATTTGTAGCTAGCACTTTGGCTTAAAGTTGAATAGTAAATCTTTTGCTATTTTTCTTTGCTATTTAAAACTCTCCATAGACACGAAATTTGTTTTAATGCATGCCGATTTATTTTGCATGGTCTTTAATATCATTCACATAGCTTTGAGGGTTTATCGAGATTTGTTCTTTTCAAAATTCACTGTTCAAAACCTTGATCTTTCTTTATTCATTTGTGAGACTGGTGAGTCTGAACGAGTGACCGTGTTGATGTCTGAGTGTCTCATTAATATGTCAGAAGAGAATCTTTAGCTGACTTGTGCATCAAGTTAATTCTGTCTTTGGATTACCTCTCTGTGGCCCCACCAAAGGTGTCTATGGAGACGTGCAGCGCGTGAAGATTTTGTACAACAAGAAAGACAGCGCCCTCATCCAGATGGCTGATGGGAACCAGTCCCAGCTCGGTGAGATGGCTTTGTCCCCTCTGCCTCCTCAAACCTGCTTCCAAATAGCTAATGCAGACCTGCCAGTGAAAGCAATCCCCCCCTGCATGTTAGTGGGAAACGGTTTATTTTTAAGAGGCAGCACTCAAAATGTCAAGCTGACTTTCATCTTCCAGTGTAATCAGCTGTCTGCGGTGCGCAGCCGCGCGCTCTGCCGTCCTCTCCCTGGTTCTCACGCCCAGGCGAGCGGAAAAGGGCTCGGGCTGCGGCAGGCGCGAGCACTTGTATGTGAGAACCGCAGCTGTGTGTCACCCAGCGCTCTGCTGGGCGTCCTTCCTGCTCCCTCCCTGTGACGGGAGCTCTCTGTCCCCACGGCCCAGGGGTCTCCAGCGATGCCGAGCTGCTGGGTTTTTAGGGAAGGACTATTTCAAACGAGTGATGTTTTAAATTTTACCCTGTCAGTCTGCTGGGGCTGCCCCAACAACACACCACAGGCTGAGCATGTTCAGCATCAGGCATCCTCGCCGTCCTGGAGGCTGGAAAGAGCCGGGCGCCAGCAGTTCTCTCTCCGGCCAGGGCTCTGTGCCCACGCCCGTGGCCCCCACGGGCCTTTCCTCTGAGCACCCTGGTGCCCCTTCTTACAGGACTCGGCCTTCCTGCCTCCAGATAGCCACCCGGGGAGGGTGGGGGGCAGCGGAGCTTCAAGAGTGCAGTGCGGGGCAGCGCTGACATTGTCAGCAGCCCTGATTTCTACAAGATCTTTTCACTAAAGCTTTGGCTTGCTAACAGCATGATTTATAGTTTCTGGATTATATAGTGGCAGGTAGTTTATTGGTTCTCATTCTTTGGCTATCACAGAAGTTATTTTAATGGGAATTTCAAATAAAGCTAAATGATAATGAAAGTACTACACAAATTAGGTATTATATTTTATTATTAAAGTCGTGTATGTCCCTTCACTATTAAAACTGAGTTGATTTTGTAGGTGTTAAGTGTACATGTCTAAGTGCATGTGAAATGCAGGGTAGGAAACTAGGGAGAAATTCAGACCCGGGCTGGGCTTTGCTGTTGGCCTCGCTGCAAACCGAGCGGTTCCGCGCCCGCGGGCCCGCAAGGCCGTGGCGAGCCGGTCGGGGGGCGCGGCCTGCTCACAAACTAGGGAAGCGGCGCGTGGAGAGTTAGTTACTCCGGGTTCTTTTGTGAGGGGCCCCCTGGGCGGCCCCAGCTTTCTCCTCCGCAGACCGACTTCGTGTGTAATGGGGCGGACCGCTTCCCGCGAGCCTCCGGGCTTCTCGGCGTCTCTGCCGCTGCGCCTCGGACCCTCCCACGAAACGGTCTGTTCTCTGGGCACTCGCTCAGGGGACAGGAAACGTGGGACTCTTCTGCAGCCTCGGACCAGCTCATTGGTTTTAATAACCACCCGCAGCTCGCTGAGGAGGGACGAGGCCATGGGATGCGCAGGGTTCCAGCCCAGCGCTGCGTGGGGTGGGGGGCGGGGCGCGGCTCCTGCCTTGTGGGCCCTTCGGAGACCTTGTGCTTCCCCTCAGAAGGACGGACCGCCTGCGGGGGGAGGTGGCAGGGAGAGGCTGGCCTGAGGCCACGCCTTCCTGGGGGTGGAGCCAGAGCTGTGGGCCCAGGGCAGGCCTGGGAAGGGCGATGGGGTCAGTGTGGGCACCAGCTGCACCCAGGTGTGGGCGTCAGACTGGGGAGGTGGCAGCGATGTCGGAGTGTGCTCAGACCTGATCCCTGGGGGTCTCAAGGAGGTCATGACACGATCAGGTTTGCAGTCATCAGAACTGCTGTGTATAGAATGAGTTGGAGAAGGGCAGAGAACAATGGGACAGACAGGAGGGCAAATTAGAAGACTTGAGTGATGCGGCTCAAAGCTAAGGGCAGTGTCAAGTTGGGGACGCAGAGAGGACGGGCTGGAGAGGTTGGCTGTCAGGGGCGGGAGGGAGAAAGGGTTGGAGGAGAGACCAGGGGGTTTTCCCGGGCAGCAAGTACACGGTTCATCAGGGTCGTCACGGCAGAGACGGTCACAGTGTGGATTTTCCTCCTGTGAAAGCGGCTTTTCTGCCAGATTGCCTTGTCTGTCCCCAGTGGTTACCGGAAACTCGTGGCTTTTTAAGTCATAGGATTCAGATTTTTATACTTTATTTTTGCTTTGAACTTTGTTAAAACTCTTTTAGTAGGCATTGTTGTTTTTTTTTTTTTTACAGCCATGAACCATCTTAATGGACAGAAAATGTATGGAAAAATTATTCGTGTCACCCTATCTAAACATCAGACTGTACAACTACCTCGGGAAGGACTCGATGATCAAGGTCTCACGAAAGATTTCGGTAATTCCCCACTGCATCGTTTTAAGAAGCCTGGATCCAAAAATTTTCAGAACATTTTCCCTCCTTCTGCAACTCTTCACCTATCCAATATCCCGTAAGTGTTAAAGCCGGAGTTTATCGGGGAGGTCGTTTTAGAAATACAGCATCAGGCTGGTTAATGACTGTGCCTCTCTGTGTCGTCCCCGTTTCCCCAGCCCTTCGGTGGCAGAGGAGGACCTGCGGACCCTCTTTGCCAACACGGGGGGCACTGTGAAGGCGTTTAAGTTTTTTCAGTAAGCACACTTTCTTGTCCCTAAAAGCTCCCTTGAAGTAGTTTCTGTCCCTTTGGTCGGTCGGGTCTCCGCCCTGGCGTGGACGCGCGGCGGGGGGGGGGGGGGGGGGGGGGGGGGGGGGGGGGGGGGGGGGGGGGGGGGGGGGGGGGGGGGGGGGGGGGGGGGGGGGTGTGCCTGCGAGGAGTGCCTGACCTTGCGGTTCTGTTTCAGAAGAGATCACAAAATGGCCCTCCTGCAGATGGCCACGGTGGAGGAGGCCATCCAGGCCCTGATCGACCTGCACAACTACAACCTGGGCGAGAGCCACCACCTGAGAGTGTCTTTCTCCAAGTCGACCATCTAGGTGGGCGGGCGGCGGAGGGAAGCACAGCGCTGGGTGGCGTCGCCTGTGGACTGTTCAGAAGAGTGGGGACCAGAGTTTGATTTTTTTGTTTCCTTTTTTTCCTCATGCTGTTATCATTCCTTGGTTCTAAAACGAAATGGCGTGTGTGAGGGCAGAGGGGTCGTCAGCTGCTGTGTTTCATCTGTTCGGTGGGGAGGCCATTTTTATCGTCTGTTTAAAATTTCAGTTTCATTTTACTTTCCTTTTTCAACTTAGTTGACGTACGTGCCTTAAAAGGAAAACTAGTGTTGCTGTTGTGCATTTACTAGAGCAAAGGAATTGGTTGTCTAGGCACATTGTTACATGGGGATTACAATATGTTTAGGCAGGGGTGTGTAAAAAGGTTAAGTTTTTGTTTTCTCCTGCTTGGAACTTACTTTGAATTATTGGCTTGTCACGTTTCTTTCTATTTAATCAAATAAGATATAGGATAGTGAAGAATAAAGCAGCATTTTTTTTTTAGTTTTTTTTTTTAGTTTTCTTGCCTTAGGCTTTATTGCTTTACAAAAACATTGGCCTTTTGTATCTCACAATTCTGGTCTAGATTCAGTTATGAATGTAGGCATTAGTTAAAATTAACAAGATGCAGAGTATTAATTTCTGTAAGTTTGAGCCCTACGTGGAAAGCGTTGTGGAACCTTAACCTTTTGTACACGCTCTTGTGGGACGCGTCATATAACTGTCAGCACTAAGTAATGTCTTGTTTGTGGCTGAATATTTTTTGTAGATGTTTTTGAAGTTGACATGACTTATGTGCATTTAAATATATATTGCCATCCTTAGTTTGTAATTAAGATTTGGAATATGGTTGTGGATTTCTGAGCATGTGAAGACTGGTCTAGCTAGTTCAGGAACTGGTGCATGTATTTTTCAAAGATAAAGAAAGTGTACTGCAAAAATTTGCAGGAAGATTAATTTTGTGGCAGTTTTCTAAAACTGACAACCAGGTGGGACCAAAGTTTATGTGCCTTTAGTCTTAATTTACCTTGCATTGTAATATTCAGTTTTAATAAATCTTCAAAATATTTTGTATTTAGGAATAGATCTGACTTTAATAAAAACATGGCTCAGAATCTACAGGTCAAATTAATTTGAACAGTTCTTGTCGATCTGAATTGTTGATTCTGTTTAAATGACCAATACTTTTTTGAAATTGATGTACTTAGTTTCAAGATTCATAGATTCTGTTATCTATGTAGACAGAATGGTCATGTATATTTTCTATTAGTTGAGTTTTTACATCTTTAGAAATGTAAAATCCAGTATAGTTTGAAAGCGGCACAATTAAAAATTAATTTTCTAACAAAGTCGGGAGGTTTGACGGTGGTCTCCTTTCCGTGTGTACCTGCTGGCCTCTGTAGCATGCTCAATAAACTCTTCTGCAGCTCTGTGCTCGCCCTGTCTCTGCTGCCTTCTCGCTCCTCCTGTCTCCCCTGCACTGTGCTCCTGGTTCCCGCCTGCTCCCCGCCAGGCTGGCAGAGGAGGAGGACTGGCCCACGCCCGTGGCTTTGTTCCATCAATAAACCGAGATGCTGTGAAAATGTGCCGGCGGGTTTTTTTTGGTTTTGTTTTTTAATTTAGAAGAGGGTGACTACGTCCCAGGAGAACACGAAAGTAACACTTCCCGCCCGAGCAACCTGCTGCTGAAGGACAGGCCGGGACTCTGGCTGCTCCTGACGCCCTCCCGCGTGGACAACGCTGGTGTCCGGGCGGACTGAAGCCGCGGGGCGGCGCTGTCCCGGACCCTGCTCTCCTGCGGTCCCGCCTTTCACCCTCTGTGTCTGCCGAGGGTCGTTCCTCCCCGCCCCCCCCTTAGCAGCCCTGCGAGTGTCGACAAGGTGTGTGCGGCGATGCCGATGCCAGGAGGCGTCCGGGACCGGTGCCGTGCGCTTGCCTGGCGTGGGAAGAGACGCGCAGGTGTCTGAGACTTAACCGTGACTTGCGATTTTATGGCTTCCACTTCTTACAGGAGTCTTACTAAGGTACTATTTGTATTACTCAAAATATTTTAGGTCGCATTTTTCAAATAGGTACATTGGTGTCAGATGACTTCATTGTCACTCATGTTCCTTAGGGTGGTTCTGTCATAACTCACACTGCAAGAGCGTGTGTACGCTGGAGAGGGACTGGGGGGCTGCTGTGCGGGGCAGGGAGGGTGGGTGGAGAGGTGCCCCCTCCTCCCTCAGCCAGGACCTAGACACAGAGACGTGGGCACAGAGTGGTTTAAGTGAGCACAGGCAGGGCTTTGCTTCTTTCTAGTTCAGCTCAGTGTCATTTGGGAATCTGATTATAAGAATTGAGTAGAAATTATTTTCTTACGCTGTTCCTTACTCTCATACATAGTTATTCCCTTTTAAGTTTTGCAAATAATAGAATTAACGTTGAGGAAGAGTATCAGATTATCCGTATGAAGGACCAAATAAAGTGTTCAAATATGCAGAAAAGTAGCACCGTGCGCCCCTGGGCACTCAGTCCTGTCCACCCCTCACACTTCCCATCCTTTTTGAGATGTGGGTGTTGGTACACGGACCCGCCTCTGATCAAATCTCATGACATTAATTTTAAGGGGTTGTTTCAATTTACTTCACTAAGTATCGGACAGGTTGTGTCTCAAATTTCTCCCAGGCGATGGGGAATCGGGGGCGACTGCCGGTGTTTCAGAGCTGAGCATGGCGGTGCCCACACCCGTCCCCGCTGCCGCCCCGCCTACCCCATCCTCCCTGTTGGGCAGACAGTGTCCGGCCTGCGCCTTCATCCCCTTGGTGTTTGTGGTGTGTAGGATTTTGAGTCAAGGAACTGACACTCGTATGAAAGATTGCATCACACAAAAACCGGGAGACTCTCGTAAACCCCAACCTCAGCTTCGGTCACCAGCTCACAACCGTCGCTCTTTCCCCAGCCCACCTCGCCATCCCGGCCGCTCCGCCCTGCACCAGCGGTGTCCGGCTCGCCTGGCCAGTCTGCAGCGTGGTCGCCTCAGGCCCGGGAGCCGTGCTGTCCAGGACGTGGCCCCAGACCGCCAGCGCTTAGTGCCGCCTGGGAGCCCGTTGGAGGCTCGGACTTGCTGGGTCTGCATTTGACACACACGGCGGGCAGGTGACCCCCACTCGGGCAGCAAAGCTCGCAAAGCCCGCTAGCGTAGCTTTGTTTCTCCAGTCCTACGAAACTCAGCTTAAAGGTCATAGTGCGCGATTTATCCCCTTGACTCTCCGTTTTTAAAATAATTAAATATACTTCCCTTTATAAAACTAACTACAAGAGAAACCTGAAGATGTAGATTTCAAAGCTCGTCAGTACAGATCATCCAGTACTGAGGTTTCAAAGGAGATACCAGACCTTAAAATTCAGGTATCTACCAACTCGAAACATAAAACTAGATTTTTACAAAGTTTTTTACTTTTCTCACCAATACCTACTTTCAACCTCTTGAAAGTTCTTGCATTCAACAAATAGTAAGTATCACACGCTACCTATGAGCCGGCGCAGATACTGTCAAACTGCAAGTACAAAGTTCCTTCCTATTGTGGGGTTTTTCTGTTCAGTGTGAGATCAGGAAACGAGCATTTCGTAGTTTGATGTGTTTTACAGAGAAATTCCTGGAAGCTTTTTGAAGGATATTCAGCCTTTATTGGTTAGGAAAGAATTCCTGGAGCTAGGTGGACTTCAAAGCGGGCTGGGTTGGAGGGAGTGACGTAGAAGGGACAGATGGAAGAGTTTTTTCTCTTTTTAAAGACCTGAATCAGGGCGGTGGCATCTGGGAGGAACTGCAAGTTTAGCACAGCCAGATCCTCCCTGCCTGAGACCTGGAAGCGGGGGACCAAGCTGGATAGGAAGAGGCCACGTCACGGGCCAGGCCAAAGCAGGGGACCCGACGCTGAACGCAGTGGCTTTCAGACACAACTACTGGCAAAATGGATGTAGGAGAGGCGACTGGGAAGTGTGCCCTGTTCATTCAAGCACCCCTTTTAAATATGTTTTTTTCCTAATTCTAAACAAAATACAGAAATCTTAAGTTTCTGGAAGAACCTCAAAACGATGTTAAATTCTTTTAAAGACTACAAAGTGAAGACTTGCGAAAAGCCTCTGTTGCTGAGTGCCAGGCACAAGGCGGAGCCGAGCTCTGTGCCCTGTGAGGCCCAGCCCCGGGGCCCCAGGGCCTCACTCCTCCAGCCGGGCCACCCGGGTGCCCACACTGCACTGACGTGGGGCGTGGCTGTGGGCGGCCCTTTCTTACGGTAATTAAAATATTGTCCTACGAAAAGAGCCCTACGTGTTACTAGAAGAACACACAGCTTGGGGGTCCTAAGGCTGCAAGTGGAGCTCCAGAGGCAGGGGCGCCGCGGTGCTTTCAGGCCCAGTCCGGTGTTGCTCCGCCCCCCACAGGCAGGCGCGGGCGTCCTGCCCCTGCTGGGAGGGCCACCCTCGGGCTTGAGAATTCTGAGGATCCTGAGACTCCTACTGTTAATTAACACATTTTAAATCTGAAATGTCAATAACTTTGTTGAGTCCAAAGAACTGACAGATGTGCAGAGATCCCTTTATAAATGTAACAACTATTTTAAAAAATTGAATTCTCTCAGTACATTTAAATATTACTTGTTAGTAAGAAAGTGGATGTTAACCATAATTTAGCTTTTAGCTAATTCCAGAATTATCCTCGCAATATATTCAGGAGTTTACAGCCACACACAAACCTGGTTTAATGACCGAAAATTCAACATTCCTTTATCTCCTGTGCCTCTAAATTGCTGTCTGCCTCAGCTTATCATTTCATCTTGTGTACAAGTCAGGTAATTGACTTTAATGAGAATTAGGTGAAATTAAAGTAGACAAATAAGATGCCTATGGGAATACTAAGCTTTATTTTAGAGTAATAGAATTTACAAAAATACTCGTGTTAGCATTTAGCATTCCTGAAGACTGACTGAATCTAGAACTCTTGAGATTCCTGACCTGTGTATTCTTTCTCCTTCAACTGTATTCTCTTCCTGTGTGTCTCTTCTGTTTTTATTAATTATTCCTAACTGGGATGATATGTGGAGTCGAAACCCAGGTCAAATTCTAATTTAGAAACTCCAGTTACATTTTGGACACATACTTAAAATTTATTTTTTTTTAATTGAGAGAGAGAGAAACACGGACTTGTTCCACTTTCGGATGCACTCACTGGTTGACTCCTGTACGCGCCCTGACTGGGAATCAAACCCCAAAACCTTGGCGTATCAGGACGACGCTCTAACCGACTGAGCTCCCCGCCAGGACCTGGACTTGTACTTCACATGAATTGTTACCAGGCAGATGTGGCTTCGTTATTAATTAGTTTAATGGTGTCTGACCTAAGGAGAGCAATGAACTCTCATCTTACTCTGTGTGTAACGTATTTACTGCATACATTTCGGACCGTCTTGACGAAGCTAGCGCATGGCCTAAACTGCAAAATACTCGGCAAAATTAATTGAGATTGTTTTCCTTTGGCATCTCACTATTTTTACTAAATTCCAAGTCTGACCATGACACACACAGGTATGCCAGAACACAAGAGTTGTTTTTTTCAAGACCAGTTAGACTGCCCTCTGCTGCGGCCACAGTGGTTAGTTGAGGCAACCGTAGCCCCGACGTGGATTAGACACCTGGACACGAGGGCGCGGCGCCGGCACAGGACTGAAGGAACACAGCACAGGGGGGCGAGTCCTTTCCTCTGTGTATCTGCGCCCCACCGTCAACCCCTCTCTTTCCCTATGTTCTTTGCAGGGGAAAAACACTGACTCCCTGAGAACCTAAATGTATGGTTTCATTTGCAGTGATGACAGCATGACCGTAGTCAACTGTGGGCCTCAGTGTCGCTGGTGCCAACACTGAAGGCCGACAGTCCACGCTGTAGCCCTCAAAGATGGCAGAAGAAAAGCTCTTATCAAGTCTTACTCTTGGTCCTGGCCGCTCACCCATTTAACTCTTACCCCCGACACAATTCCGCGTGGCACGTTCTGTGCTTTGGGTTATACGTCTTGTACGTTTTTACTGTGCGACCCATGTGCGTCTGGCCTCAGAGAGCCAGAGCTCGCAGCTGCCTCCACCTTTCCGTGACAGTGAGCACGGGACACCAGTTTCCTTTTTGAGATGGTGGCAGGGAAGGGGAAGGGGCATTAGTAAAGCTTCAGAAGACACACGTGCCAAGTGCTGGTGACAAGAAGCAAGTCCAATATCCAGTGGGTCTGGATTTATAGGTATGGTCCTGTCGTGAGTCAAGGCTAGACTTTAAAGACTTTTCTGGCGATGCCCCCACATGCTGAACTGGCATTTGTTCATGTGCTGCCTGTGGCCACCCCGTGTGAGGCAGATACTCTCCTGTAAGGGAAAAGGGGGCTCAGTAGACATCACTACCAAAGCCACCAGCCTTCCCCGTCATGCGGTCTGCAGAGCTTCGGTGATGACACTGAACGGGAGGGACGGGGCAGGCAGTCTCTCGTAAGACTGCTTCCAGGTCAGTTTTCATTGGATTTAGTTCCATTTACGATTGCGCAGTCAAAGGTTTCTGAGATTTAAGGAGCAGGCAGCAAAAACCCTTGCTCGCGGTTTCCCTCCTGTACCCAACACCCCCGCCGCTCCCTCTGTCTTCCTCCTGCAAAGCCTGACTCATTAGAAAGTCCCACGGCTTTGTTAACAACAAATTATAAACTTAAGCGTTCTTTGCTTTACCAGAAAAGACATAGTTTTTGCACTTCTGGAAAGTAGTACAGCTTAAAGGATTTTTACTCAATGGTTGGAATGTCAGCACCTGTCCTAAAATCGCACAGGTGAGGCTTCTGTCCAGAGGTCAGGTGAGTCAGCACTGCCTCTACCTCCATCCGGGGAGGGCGGAGGGGTTCCCGATTTCTTAGGGGCCCCTCCTCCATAACGGGTCCATTTCGCTGACACTGAATAATGGTTCGATTCAGCCCGTTTTCACAGGCCATCCCTTTCAGATTAGAGTGCTATGAATTACAATATAAAACCAAAGGAAAAAACAAAACAAAACGAGGCTTTAGGTCAACTCTAACCCACATAAAGACAGGGATGCCGCGGGATCCCTCCTCGGTAATTCTTTGACAACCCAGCCGCACCCTCCCGAATTCGCTGAGGATGTGTGGTCAAGTAAGTAAGCCGGGTTTGTTTTTTTAATTTAAAGTGAAGGCTTGACACGGAAAAATCTCCCAGTGACTAATCTAGGCCCTTAGGCCCTTAAATTCAATTTAAAACAAACCATACCTGATTTGGTATTTGCTACATTTCAGTTTCTTTAATTTGAAAAGTCCAATTGGGGATAAACTGCCATTTAAAATAAAAGAGTCTAACCACCACTGCGTGCATTTGTGAAGAAGAAAAACACCCCATGGAATTCAGGGGAGTGAGCCTCCAAGTTCCCACCCGGGTCTGGCGGGAGACCCAAGCCCGCGGGTCCGACCCCCTGGCAGAACACACACACAAGACGGACACTGAGCTGAGTGGCCCTGACCGGTGTGGCTGTTGGCCGGGCGTCACCCTGCAGGACGAAGGGTCACAGGTTGGGTCCTAGGGAGGCTGCTGATCAATGTTTCTCTTTCACGTTGTTGCTTCCCTCCCTCCCCCTCTTGC